>CM067369.1:18948025-19053009 GCA_034401795.1 Chaetoderma sp. LZ-2023a | reverse complement strand
TGTCCCGCAGCACGGAATTAGCATTGCGCAGGGCGATAGCGCACAAGGGTCCCGTGTCAGACTGGGACCCAGGCCGTGTGTCTTCGTCCAAAGCCGCATGGTCATCCGTGCAAGGCTTTGAGACAATGCCGTACTTCTGATACAGATCAGAACTTATACGGCAGCGCCGTGCCACCTCACGAGGGGCCTTCGCAAGGCATCCTTTTGGCTGAATGGATATCTCTGCCGCAGCGACCATATCAACGATATGCTCCGCATACAGCAGAGATGGCATGGTGCTCGTCACCGGTTTCCCTCCCACCCACAGGTGCTGGTCCCGCTGAGAGGCTGGTGGATCCACCTGGAGTTCTGGATTGATGTTCACCACCCATTGGCAAGCATCCAGCCAGTCCTCCTCGGTGGCCACCTGTGAATGTTCGACGAGCCTAGGGCCTTCGTCGTCCTCAACCACATTCACTGGTGGGGTAATGGCCGGAGCTGAAGATACTTGTGGATAGCCAGGGAAGCCATACGGACACGCAAGGGCTGGCATGGCTTGCGCCGTATTCCAGGAGCCGGATCTACGGCGTCATGGGGGGGGGGGGCTAAAGGCATGACATCATAGTCTGGGCCTTCCTCACGGTAACTCTCGGCAAGCCGAGGGATACAGTATGGACAGCCATCGGCTCCTAGCCAGCCTAGCCGTTGAGCCATGAAACCTACTCCCGAAGAAGTAGTTCCATGGAAAAGGTTACCCATGGGCCCCAATGGGTATCCATTTCCATGTCCATCCGCAGGCCATAACAGTGTCCTCTTCTTCCTGCCCAGAAAGATTAGATGCCAAGCTTGAAAAGGGATCAAGCTTGGCCTGGGCAGGAGGGGTATCTAGAGCACCCGATAAGCGAGCGCCCGAGGCCATGGCTTTCGCTCCCGGGTCCACGGGCGAGGCAAGCCTCAGCGCCGGACCAACGGGAGCCGTCACTGGGTCTATAACGAGAACTGGTTTGCTAAGAGAACAAGACCCAGAGACGGGAGCACTGTCCCAGAGCAAATGAAGAAGACAATGACGAACTTGACCCGGGAAGCAAGCTGCGAAGCAACTCCGGGACAAGATCCATGATCGTCTTCTTCATTTCTCCCAGCATTTCAAGATGGAAGACCTCCATGTCTGGCATGGATGCCTTCCTCTTCTTGCCACACTCTTTTTCCAGACACCTCTTCTCATCTGCCGCCCGGTCTTTCACCTGCTGATTTAAAAAATAGTCATCACCTCCACCGGCCACTACTCACACACATGGCAATTTAGAAGGGGCCTGTGTGTACTGCACCTAGTGCAGTCATGAGGGAAAAAGTGGGCCTTCACAAAATGGTGGCATGAAGGGCATTTGTTCTCAATTACCCTCTGAAACAACACAAAATGGAAACAATTAGTTTTTAGTTATGACGAACCGAAAAACCAATTGCAGAAGGCTGATAAGATCCATAAGGAAAACTTTAACCATCAAATGAAAGGATAAGCCAGGGTCATAGAAAGAACTATAGGACTGATAAAAGGTAAACAAATCTAAAACCTTCTTATACTTCTTTAAGAAGACAAGGGAGACATTAGAATTTGAACTTGAATACTTGAGGTGAATTTTTAGACTTCACAGCTCAAAACAAAGATTCATTAGTAATTGAACTTTATAAACACAATGAATCTATGCAATCCATCAAGAGATAAATAAACTCAACACTCAGTCAAAAAATTTCTAAAATTTTTAGAAATAAAATGACTGAAAATTTTTCTCTCTTCTAAATAAACCTCATAAGATGACTTCTGGGGACGAGTGAAGTCTGATGAGCAGCAACAGGAATACCTGATCTGTAATCCAAAACCCAGTGGTGGGGGGAAAATTACTTCTGAATGAGAATGCGGAGAAATTACTTCTTATGGTAATAACTCCCTCAGCAAACTCCTAATAAAATAGAAGGACCCAGAAACCAAGTATAAATATTGTTTAAATAAAAGGATACCCTTCAAATATCAGCTGTGTCTGAAAAACAAAGCACAACATGCATTAGCTAATATATAGGCCTCCCCCAAAAAGAGCTAGCCTAATAAAGACATATCCACGAGTTAGCGCGAATCCCGGAAACACCATCCGAGTTAACAAGCAAATTTTTTATCAATAAATTTACTAAGTACACCTGGCTTGGACCGGGAGCATCCTCCGGCGACTTGGCAGCGTCAGACATACTAATATTCAGTCAAAACAAGTTGCAAAACAACTCAAAGCTTTAAAAAGATAGAAAGCAAAAGCAAGGCCGGAAAGCGTGTTGCAATGGCAGGTCAATATTTTAAGAAGAGAATGAGTCAGCCCCGCGCATGTGCGTGTTTGGGCTGCACATCCGCTGGACTGTCAGTTGTGTAACCTGCCCAGTGGGGGCAGTTTCTTTTTAATTTTGAGTATTATTGAAGCTAGGTCGATATTTAGGAAATATCATAGAGTATCAGGGTGGTAAGTATACTCTTGATGTGAAATGAGAGGGTCCCAGGGAAGATAAGTTTATTGATGATATACACTCAATAAATTTGGATTATTATTATTATTATTATTATTATTATTAATTAACACTTTAAGGACTAAATTTTGCCAAAAAATCAAAATATTTGGTTTTTCAAGATCCATTTGCAGGCCATGTGAAGCCATTTTTGACAATTTACCACAGGAATAACTGGCTCGGTTACTGAGCCAGTCATTCCAATGGTAAATTTTCAAAAATAGTCTTCTCTTGGCCTGCAAATGAATGATCTTCAATACCCCTGCAGAGGTCAGTTTTGGCTGACTTCGTCATGAAAGGGTTAAATACGTTAATCCTTTAGAGGTCCTAGATGCCAAGGTGAGATAACTCTTGCATAATGAAAATAATCATGAATATGTATTCTTTAACATAATCTGCTATTGCTATTTAAAACTGAATTGCACGCAACAAGGCATATTAGGCCTAAGTGCATTTTAATTTTCTATTTATAAATCAAGGTTCCTTAATGTTCTACGAGTCCAGAATATTGTTCTTATAGACATTGTACATCAGAGATTGTAGCTTGTTGGATATGGTGTGGGTGAAGTGGTAACATAAGATTTACAAACATTACTTTCAAAATTTTCCTGGTATGGTATAGGAAATGGCTTTGAGGGAGGTGGCTCAGGTGCTGTTCCATGGGCACCAAAAGGCATCGATGTCAGCGTATACATTTCATCCACACCAATATTCAAAGTCACTTCACCATTCACAACCTGGTTATTAAAAAAAATATGAGTTAAAAAAACATAGACTACAATAAAGAGATGATTGACAGCGCTCACTCTCGGGTTCCAGAACTTGGGTCCTAGCATGATTTTGAAATTTCTTCGATAACTTAAGTTCTACATGACGCATATTTATGACCCTCATTACACATACAGTGTATCTCATAAATAAGTTAACACGTTTCCAAAACAAAAATATGTTAGTACAATTTTGAAGACGATGTAAGAAATGTCCTGTTGAATAGTTTGAACATAATTGGATTGGAAGCCATTGCTGCCTGACAGCAATGTCATCCAATCCAACTAATTTCAAAAAATTCAACAGTGCATTTTATTTTGTTTTAGAAGCAAGTTATTTCTGAGATGTACTGTATTGATTATGAGGCATGGGATAAGTCACCTATTTGTTGAGTCACTCAGCTCAGTCAGTCATCCATTCATCCATTCATCTTGCTGGACATGAAACTCTTTTTCAATAACTTAAGCTCGAAAATTAATTAAAATTCATACATGTGTTGACGAAGGTTAATATTTTTTGCCTCAGTCAATACATCCGCTCAACTCGCAGTAATGTGTATATGTTAGAAATGAAAGTTTTTCTTCGCTAACTCAGGTTCTGCTTTGAGCATATTAATGAAAGTTCACAGATGGTAAATCGGGATGGAAGAAGCTACGTGTGATTGGGGTCAATCTATCTCTTTGTTCGCCCATACGCCCCTCTATTTGACTTATCAGACATGTGTCAATCTAAGAAAATTTACCAAATTTCCTTTTCACAAGTGAGATGACATATCTACCTCCCTAACATCTTGATATACTAGTATATCGGCTCTAA
The DNA here is from genome assembly GCA_034401795.1 of Chaetoderma sp. LZ-2023a. Lineage (NCBI taxonomy): Eukaryota > Metazoa > Mollusca > Caudofoveata > Chaetodermatida > Chaetodermatidae > Chaetoderma > Chaetoderma sp. LZ-2023a. The sequence goes on along the minus strand of CM067369.1, from coordinate 19,048,902 downwards.
TTTCAATAATATTCAGAATTATAAAATGTTAGGTGCCCCTAATGGGCAGGTGGATGTACACAGTCATGCACATGACAGACCCCACCTACTGCCCATGCCCATACTGGTACTTCCGTTACTAAATATTGACTGACATAGAAGCAACTATTCAAATAACCAAAGGACCAGGCCTCCGTGGAGTGGAGAGGCCGGGATCCTGCTAGGGAGGTATGTCATCTCAATCGTGAAAAAGAAATTTGGTAAATTTTCTTATTTCACATCATGAGAACATACTTACCTCCCTAACACTCTTGATAAAAGCCAGAATTTGAAAGTAAATTTGGCGGGAGGTCCTGAAAACAAACACACCCTCGAAGAGACTAGCTCTTTGAATTTTCAAGAGATTTAAAACATCTGAATTTGTGTCTGAAAACACAACCAGGAATAGAATTTTGCATCGGATAATCAACCGATGAAGAGAGATTGATCAAAAAGCAAATGTGCTCTCCCCCCCCCCCTCCCCTTTTTCTGAGGAAGGTTAGGGAAAAATGCTGCTCTAAATGACTAGCACGTTCTCTAATACTTGAAGACAAGTATTACTAGACATTGGAAAAAGAAGAATTGCTTCATTTTCAAAAAACTCTGAAAGAACCACAATTAAGAGACATTAACCGTCACCATATTAAAAATAAAAAATATGACACCATCACCAAGACAAAAGAAAAATGGCCACATATACTGACCTTTGATGTCTTGGGCGCGGAACTCATCTATTCCCCCACCGGATGAAGAGAACGGTACCAGATAATAGTAGGGATAACCTACTAACAAATGTGATATTTGTAAATAGCAGAGGACGAAAACTAATTACAAATACATACCTCTACATTTAATTATTTTCTGAGGACTGGGACGGCGAGCGGGTTAGAAGTGTCACGGAGGTAACGGTCAGTAAAACTTGGCTCACAGTGCCACTGGGCTACTGACATAATATCTTCAATAGAAACACCATTAAATACTGCCATGGAAGTTACCATACCACGGACACTATGAGCCTTGGCTCTATCTACTTGAATTCCAGCGGCTGTCTTATGACAGAATTGAATACATTCTACTATCCATCTGGAAATAGTGTCTTTTGACGCTCTACCATGGAGTTCAATATATGACAACCATAGGGAGCATGGGTCCGTCTACCAAACCTGAGTTCTTCTCTTGTACTTATTTAAAGCACGGACAGGACACCATACTTTAGCACCAGGATCGTATCTGGTTAAGGCAGGTAAAATAATAGATTGACCCGGATATTTTAAAGATTGATTCTTAGCCAAGAAATTCAATCTCAGTAGAAGCTTAAGGCCTTCACCTGTAACTATATAACGGTCAGGCTCAGCAGACAAGGCATGAATTTCACTTCTGCGTCTGGCTGATGCTGCCGCAACTAAAAATACAGCTTTAAGTGTCAATAATTTAATAGAAATAGCACTAAGTGGTTCAAAAGGTTTATCACTAAAAACATGAAGAACCAGAGAAAGACTCCAGTGTCAGTGGAGGATTTCTTGGTCTGAGATTGCCCATACCATTAATAAGAGTATTTAATACATATACTTCATCACTTCCCCTCTTTGCCAAGCAAGGGATAACAGTCATTTACACCAATTTATATCCAGCAATAGAATTAGGTTTAAGACTATAGGCATCATACAGGTGACAGAGAAAATCAGCTACTACCTGAATAGATGCATCCATTGGATTGATACAGCTCTTTGAGCACCATTCTGCAAATCTGTTGATTTTATAATTATATGCTCTGGAGGTTGACCCCCTTCTGGCTCTGGCCATAAAATTAGCTGCTTGCTCAGAAAAGCCCTCCTTAATTGCGGATATTTTGACGACATCCATGCAGTCAATTGAAACATTGATGGATTGATGTGAAGGGGTTTGCCCTGGAAGATAATATTGTCCATCACAGGCAGAGGAACCGGATTGCAGACCAGACGGTCCAGCAGATCCGTAAACCATGATCGGCTTGGTCAATTTGGGGTGATCAGAAGTACTTGGCATTCCTCCTGCCTGATTTTCTGAAGAATCATTGGAATCACGATAGTTGGAGGGTATGCGTATGCATACATTCCCTTCCAACTGATAGCTAGTGTATCCATTGCGATAGCGCTTGGATCTAAAATCGGAGAAACATACGTCGTCATTTTCGCATTCTTCTTCATTGCGAATAAATCTATGTTGGGTTTTCCCCAATGATTGAACAGATGATCCGCCACACATTGATTTAGTTGCCATTCCGTAAGCAGAATGCTCATCCTTCGGCTCAATGAGTCTGCTAACAGATTCAGCCTTCCTGGAATATGAACTGCTTTCAAAGCAGTTTCCATGTCATCATACAGAGACTGGGCGACTTTGTTCTGCCCTGGTGGTTTATGTAACTCACTACTGTTGAGTTGTCTGAACGTATCATCACAAATTTTCCCTCCACTTCCTTCAACAAGTGTTCAGGCCTAGATATGTTCCTTTGACTGATCCAGATTCCAAAGCCCTGATATTGTGACTTCTTCCAGGCAAGCTCCCCATCCCTCCATCGATGCATCCGTAAACATTGTTACTTGAGGGTGGGGAGGGGTCAGCATGACCCCTGCCAGGAGATTCCCTCTCCATCCACCAATGAAGGTGATGAATGAGAGGGTCCAACACTTGAATGCGCGAGTCCAGTGATCCTGAACTCTGCATCCACTGAGTCATGAGAAACAACTGAATCGGCCGCCTGCGCAAGGCCACCTGAGGTATGACTGGTTCCATAGAAACCATCAGACCTAGGATTCTCAGATAGACTCGTGCTAGAATATAATGACTGTTGCAAACCAATTGAATGCACGAGAGGAGATTCTCCACTCTCTCCTGGGATGGATAAACATATCCTATCTCCAGATCGAAGAACATACCCAGGTAAACAAACTTCTGGGATGGAGTCAGCTCTGATTTCTGAAAGTTGATTATCCAGCCTAAATCTGTGAGAGTTCTCAAAGCTATCACCAGATTTGCTGTCAAACTTTCTGGGTTGTGTGCTTTTAGCAACCAGACGTCTATGTAAGTGTGGACTGCTATATTTCTCCTGCGGAGGTATGCTGTTATAGCAAGTAGCACTCAAGTGAAGACCCTTGGAGCCATCAGGATGCCAAATGGAAGAACTTTGAATTCCCATTGGCATCCCTGAAAAGCAAATCTCAGGTACCAACGAAAACTCTTCGCAATTGGAATGTGGAAATAAGCATCCTTCAGATCGATGGACGCCATCCACATTCCCATCTCCAACCCCGCCAACACCATTTTGACTGTTTCCATTGTGAAACTCGGTGTGTCTTTGAACTTGTTCAATGGCTTGAGGTTGAAAATTGGTCTCCACCCTCCAGTGCTCTTTGTCACTAGAAACACGGTTGAATAGAAGCCCGGGCAATTTTGCGCCGGTTGAATTGTTCCTTTTTGAATGAGGGAATTTCTCTTCTATACACAACCGTTGATCTGGATCTCTTGGAATTTGAGTCCAGATCGGAACCAGAGACAGGTGCAATGGTGGGCCTATCGCCCAGTCGGGCTGGTACCCGGCTGAAAGCCATCGCAAGACTAAGCGGTCTTGGGTTAACCACTCCCACTCCTGCTTGTGGGAGGTCAATCAACCTCCCACGGGTCCACCTAGAGAGAGAGGTGGACATAAGCAGTGCAAGAGTGGGACTGTCTTTGGTTCTAGCATTGGTATGGCTCTTGTGGAAATCAGCCCATCAGGCACGATTACCACGACCAGATCCTCGTGCGCCATGGCTTGCGCCTCCCGCGCCACGGTCCGCTCCTCACGTACCACGGTGCGCGGGCGGCTGGCTGCGCTTGAGGAGCCTGCCCCCCCCCCACTGCAGGCCGGTGCTGACGTGGCCATGGCCTACGCTGCGCCGGTGGCTGGCCTCTGACATGACCAGCGCCACCTTGGGCCTGCTGTGGATGAAACGCAGGGGGAGCTGCACGAACGTGCTCCCTACCAAGCACCTCATTGTTCGCGTAGCGCCCTCTGATTGCTGAGTAGAGTGACTGTCTCCTGGAGGTGTTTAGATCCCTCACCCCCCAAAGAGACCAGGACCTGACACACGCGTCCGCAGCAGCCTGTGATACAGATCCTGAGACAGACACAAATTGTCTAGCGCAAATGTGCGTCTCGCCCCGACACTCCTAGTCACTTCCCTAGTCATACAGTGCAGAGCCACGTTAATCCCATCCTGGATGGCTCTCTGTACTGAGACAGGGCTTGCTTGGCGTGATGCAGACGCTGTTACCACATCCTGTAACAGCTGAGAGACATGCGAAAGCGCCACTATGGACGTTCTCGCACTCTCCTCTGCATCGCACAAGGCGGTGTTTGCTGAGCGCAGGGCGCTCGAGCACGGCGCTCCCGTTTAAGAACGGGAGCCTGGCTGCGTGTCGTCGCCATGCGCTCCGCGATCATCAGCGCTTGGCTTTGGCACTGTACCGTATTTCTGATATTGGTCAGCAACAATACGGCACCACGTCGCGGGGGGGGGCCTTCGCAAGCCACGTCTGATCAACACAGAGCTCTGGCCTAACACCTACCAGCCATTGGCATGTGTCAGGCCAGTCCTCCTCCGTGGCCACCTGCGAGTGCTTGACAAGGCGCGAGCTCTCGTCATCAATATTTTAGGTTTTGGACAGTTTTGGACAATTTAAGGTGTCCAAAACCTATTTTGGGCGGACGTTTAAACCACTACTGTCCAAAACTTGCCAACCCTGTCAGCCTCTAATGCAGGTGTACACGTGGCTGGAGCCATGGATACTGCTGGCTGGCCATGGAAAACATGCGGGCCATGGAAACGTGCGGGGTATAATCAACCATGCCATGGCCCAGACCAGCTGCCTTCATATCCTTGGCAAGCCGAGGTATACGGTAACAGTGGTCATCCACTCCAACCCGGGCCACCCTTTGAGCCGTGAAGGCTACCCCTGCGGGAGTAGTTCCATGGAAATAATCGGCCGTGCTCCTCGCGAGGGGTGCACGGTCATCTATTTCCATGTCCACGGCTTCAACGGGTGAACCCAGCAGAAAATCCTCTTCCTTCTGGCCATCATAAACTGCCTCTGGGTTAGCAAAGAACGCTAACCCGGGCTGGCCAGGGAAGGTACCGTAAGAGGTGGTACCTTTCGGGCGCGAACACTCTAGGCGCGAGCAAGCCTCGAGCTGGGATCATATAGACCTGCTTCAGGATCCATTGGCAAGGCGGCGGGCCTTCCAAGATCTACTGAAGCCACCACTGATTCTGGAACATTTTCGGACCACGGACCACGACGGACACCAGAATCAGCGGTGGGGATTTTCTGCTCCGGAGAAGATGGAGGACAATAAATTACTCGGCCCAGGGAGCATGCTGCAAAGCAGCTCTGGTACCAAATCTTTTATTGTCCTCTTCATCTCCCTCATCATTTCCAACCTGAAAGTCTCTATTTCTGAAGAAACAGAGGCCTTTCTCTTACCCTTGCCACTTACACTCATCTTCGCACCCTTCTCCTCCTCCAATGCCTTATCCTTCGCCTGTAAAGACAAGAATTCAGAGAATAAGTCACCACACCCCTCCGCACTGTTTACAAACCTCACGTTTTAAAAGTGGACCACAAGGTGAACACTTAAAATAGAGGTGAGGGGCAAACTTCGACTTGATCGAATGATTACAGCCATTAAAAGAAGGCTTCTGAAAAAATGGACAAGACGACAACAATGAGTCAAAGATTCTTGAATACATTAAAATAAATTCTAATAACTCATAAACAAGAAAGAAATCCCCTATAGGCCTAAAAAAAGGATGGTAAGAGAGATGAACAACCAGCCTCATTTTGAAGAAATTATTTAAAAAAATAAATAATACGGTCGATTATGACGCCATAAATTCTAAAAAAGAAAACGACGAACTAACATCCAGGTGTAAGACGAATTGTATGAATACAAGAGCAACAGTATTGTGAACACAGTAATAGCTCATGCTTTTATAATGATACAGATAAACAGTATGACTGAAAGAATATTGGCAGTAAATAATTACAAATATTTTCAAATATCTTAAAGTGCCATAAAGCATAACTAGAGTACCTGAGTCTTTAGCAAAGGCACACCACCACGTCCAGATAAAAAGGACTTTAGAACAACTTTATAAAGAATATTGAGCAAAACTCAGCAAGTGGATATAAAAACACAAGCATGTGGTATAGGCCAATAGTCAAGAAAGAGCCAGTGACAGTCTGCACATGCGAGAGGTTGGGGGCCGGCATCCGGGTTGACTGTCACCTGTCTACCTGCCCATTAAGGGCACCTAACTTTTTTAATCTGGGGTTATTGGGTCAAGGTCGATATTTAGGAAATATTATATCAGTGTTAGGGAGGTAAGTATATCTCTTGAAGTGAAAATAGGCTAGAATTCCAGCCTTTTGGGTATGTGGACTTTCCGTGAATATCCGGCCTTTCCGGGTCAAAGGGTTAATATAACGCCCAAAGTTTATATGTATGTATTTTAAAATAGAGAAATATTTAACCAATTCACTAATAAATTCCCTGTACCTCAATCTCAGGGCAAACAAACAGGAAAGCTCTTGAATATCTTGGAATTAATATGCCTGGAAGCCATTGCTGCCATATGCAGCAATGGCTTCCAGGCATATTAAATGTCAAATTATACAACAGAATATGCTATACATCGCAAAGAATGTACTTTTTCAGGTATTTGTCATTGAAAGGGTAAAGCTAAAATGCATGCGTCATTAAAGTGAAAGATCCAGGCCAGACTGGTATATATGTCTTGGAGCGTAATTGTTGTAGTAATGCTGTATACGACATAGGTTACATCACGAATAACCATTTGTTTTCATGCTTCGGGTATAAGCTCTTCTCTTCATTGAAGCTTTAGGCGAGCTATAAATGTTTAAGGTTCTCATAAATTAAAAAAAGATATGATGGAGGATAAAATAAATTTTGGAATATTTGTTAGACTTTATGTACTGTGACTGACTATCTAGAACCTTAGACACTAGATTAGAGTTTATTGTCATAGTATTTGGAGCTATAGTCCGTGTTGGCTGGAAATACACATATAAAATTCTCCAATAAAAGCAAGGCGTCGTCCCATACTAGCTTGGTCTAAGCTAAATCTAAGATGGCGTCTACGCGTCTAGTTAGTTAACCCTTTAATTGTCAAGCCGGCTAAAACCGGCCTCTGCAGTGGTCTTGAGGAATATCTATTTGCAGGCCAAGATAAGACTATTTTTGAAAATTAATAATCAAGCCAGTCATTCCAGTGATAAATTGTCAAAAATTGCCTTATCTTGGCCTGCAAATGGACATACACGGAAGTAAAATTTCAATTTGTGAAAAATTGTGACCATTAAAGGGTTAAACTACCCGAAAGCTAACAAATAGTAAAGAAAATTATTTAAGAACCATGCCTTTTCTTGATTTATGAGAATCTTATTTGTACCTATTGTCTGTGCTGGTATGGATATTCTCCAATTAAAAGCAGTGTCCTCTGCTAGCTTGGTCTAAACTAAATCTAAAATGGTGTCTACGCTTCTAGTTAATTAAAGTATGCATATGCTAACAAAAATGGTCTAAGATTTATATAAGAACAATGTCTTTTCTTAATTTATGAGAACAAAAATAAAGACAGCAGTCAGACATAACTCACAGATCATAGACTAGATCCTGACAGTGTAATATACACAATTATACCTTGACAGGTGTTGGCCATTTCTGCATTAAAATTGAAGCAGATCCATTGAACATTAACTTAGAATACCAACCATTCATCTCAGTCAAATTTGCCTGCAAAAATAAAATAAACAAAAACGATTAGAGATTATAGACCATCGCCCTCCGATTTTTGTAACTCTTAAAATTTTGGATTTTCCAGATTTTGGGGGATTTGGGGGGGATCAAGATCAAAATTTCAATATTGCAGAATTATTATTTCCTGGAAAACTGGTGTAGGGTTGAATATGAGTGAAATCTGATTAGTGATTTCCGAGATATCAATAGATCCAGAATTTGATCAGATCCAGATATGGATTTTTAGATTTGGGTAATCTATGTATATGACTACAGCCATTTTCATGTAAAAAATTGAGCCAAATTGGATCATTAATCTTTTAGGTGAATCTGAGGACAGATACAGGGACCTGAATGAAGTACCCTCTTTCCCATACAGTGCCAGAACAACAAATAAACAATATGACTATAAATAAAGTCAAATCGTCCTTAAATAACCACTTAACTCTTTCACCCACAAATCCGTGAAAAAGTAAATTCTTTACAATATAAAGCTTATTCTCTTGTATATTTTGAAATTAATTTGACTGCAAGTCATTGCTGCCATTAGGCAGCAATGGCTTCCAGTCAAAGTAATTTCAAAATGTTAAACAATTTTCCTGTATGGTCAACTTGAAAATGAGATATGGAGAATTCATCGGTAAAAGGGTTAACACTTTAACACTTAAATTTGTTCAATAAAATTTCAATTTCCTCATAGAAAATATCCATTTGCAGACCAAGTGAGGACTGTTTTTGAAAATTTACTACTGGAATGACTGGCTCTGTCATTACAGTGGTAAATTTTCAAAAAAGGTCTTCTCTTGGTCTGCAAATGGACATTTCTCAAGACCACTGCAGAAGTTGTTTTTGGCTGATATGAGTGTTAAATGGTTAAACAAAGCATTAAATAAATGGCCTAATGCTTAGTTGACATCCTGCCAATGCCATTACAATATACTCTATATAGGTATACACTGCAAACAAAGCACCATGAGCAATGTCACTTAACGTATAAATGTATTGAAGATCCAAATAAAATCTAATCCTGTATTTAATTTGCTAAAATAAGTTAACAACATATTTACCATTCATAACACGCACGCACACAAACACACACACACACAATTTCAAAAACAAAGGGCTCAATGGTCTTGTTGATCAGTTGCCAATAATGGAGGCAGAGTTGCCCTTATGCGTCCTTTTGCGCATATATACGCATAAAAATGGCAGAGGGACGCATAAAAATTAACCCTCTGCGTCCCCGAGGATGTACGAGGGACGCAGTGAAAAAGTGTAACGGAAACTTGTAACTTTGCGTGTGCTTAATTATCGATTATATTATCGTGTGTGTATATTTATTTGTGCATGTTTTTACTTTAAAAAATATAATTAATGTATTGTGTGTTCAATAAAAACGAACTTACTGCGTTGTTTAAGACTATGATTTGTTGTATGTTTTCTTGCACAACTCAAAGTTGCTAATGCCCATAAATCAGATTCAACCACCCCATTTAATTGTAAACACAATCCCCAAATCATCCTTAGTATTCGATTTGATCTAATTTTTTTTTTCTATAAATAATTAGTTTACAAGCCCGATGTTAGTCGCCTTGTTTGGCCTACAAATTGCAAAGATACCCGCCATGTTTCTGTCTGTTGTGCTAAACGTCAGTGTGACGTGTCAGTATTTGATTGGATAACAGCGGAATCTCCCTCTAGAGGAACTGACGCTTGAGAAATCTAATACAACTGATCAAGCGTGTCTGGGTGTCTTAACCCTTTCACAGCTCAGAACATTGGACAGATCACAAAGTTGTTATCACTAATATGCTGAATATTTTGAAATTAATTTGCGCATGACTACTTGCCTAAAGACTTACAGGAAAAATTATTTTTTCTATTTACCTATCAAAATATCTAAATGGATTTAGGAATATATGGAAGATACTGTGATATCTTTTACATTTGAATGGTCATTTGACGGATTAGCGGCGATGTCTTTGTATTGCTGTTTGAATAATGGTATCAATACGCGCTATAAGCCGCGCTATAAGCCGTCTTTTATTTAGCAATAGCGGCTGATTGATTGACTGATGGATTAGTGTTTATAATGTTTAACAATACTCGATTGTTAGGGGTTCCCAATTTCTCAACTAAAAAGCTCATCCCAGCAGCGATGTTCAACGATATCGTCGATCTACAGGTAGGCATACGTTAAAATATTCATTTTTTTCCAAACAGCGTATAGCTCAGAGCTCCCCGATACAAGCGTCCTTATTGGATACACGCTAATGCGTTATCTATGCTTCAACCAATTAGTAATCGCGTTACATAGTTACTCCCTATGAATTAGACATATCCGGTTATTGGCTGATATATTTTCACTAATTACGCAATTTAATCTGATTTATACAGATTATTTTTGATAAATTATTGTTTTGTCTGATCTTAACCTATGTATTCCATTATATTTGGTCATTCCAGTTAAATTATAAAAAATACGCGCGCAATATTATATCAAAGTAGGACAAGTTGTCCTTGAGCAAACTCGCCCCAGACACTCATAATTTTTCAATTCGTCCAGTCAAGTTAGGGTTTAATAGAAAAATTAATGCAGTGGTCTTTGCTAATTACTAATGTTGTGGTCTTTGGAAAGGTTAATCATACAAGGTTGTCAATTTAGGTTGATTGGTTTATCAGACAACAAACAAGTACAGTGCTTTAGGTTATTGTTTATTGACATGCAGTTCAAATGTTATTAGTTAAATATACAAGGGCCATTTCAATAGATTAATTTTAGCCACCATTGTAAATCACAGAATACATATTTTTGAAAATTTACCACTGGAATGACTGGCACTGTTTTCAACATGTTTAATAAAGTGCTCTATAATTAGATCAATGTGTTGTGTTTATTTTAAGAAAAAAACATGGGACCCCCATATTTCATATGAGGACCCCATGGGACCCCCAGATTTTACAGTGGGACCCCCAAATCTGAGGGTGTGGGGTCCTTGGGACCCCCCAAAATCAGATGTTGTGGGCAACACTGAATGGAGGGATCTGATCTGTCACTCAAGTATCTGATGTCATAATCAATTATGACACTTGTCAGCTGACATTACAATCAAAATGACGTAGCTCCATCACGAAAATCGAGTCTGTATTGTGAATTTACAATTTTATGAACATTCTTTTGAATATTTTGAAACCAATTTGACTTGGATCTGTTGCTGCGTGCTCTGAGCAGTAACAGCTTCTAGTCAAATTAGTTTCAAAATACTCAACAGCTTACATAATAATATATAGCAAATTCAGGTCTCAAAGCCTCAGATTGAATCCATCACAAGTAGAAAGTGGGCGGGGCATAACTAGAAAGGGGCGGGGCATAGCTAGAAATGGGCGGGGAATAGCTAGAAATGGGCGGGGCATAGCTAGAAATGGATCTCTCTATTAACGTTACAAGTTGTGCAATCTGCAGCTTACTAGTTTAGACTATTGACCAGTCCTGTCCAGAAACTAGGCTACACTGGCATATAGTCTACAAATTACAGCCTTAGCATTGCTTCCAGTCGGAAAAAGTTAATTCTTCAGACAGACCATGTGCAGTACTCTATGTGCAAAGTTACCAAGGTACAGCCCATTGATCCTAGAGGTTACTACTGGAGGGATCCAACCTGTCACTCGAGGATCGGATGTCATAATGACATGTCACAATCATAATGACGTATAGGTCTGTCATGAAAGTTGAAATGTTTGTCATGAGTGTACGAATTGTCTTTGATAAAATTACAATTTGAATATTCAACAGCTTACCTGTATAATTACTTAGAAATTGCTATTTTAGAAATGCAGGGTTCAAAGTAGATAAATCAACTCTAATCCAGGTAAAAAGGTCATCGGTGCATAGGTAGATGGACGCCTCCATTGATGGTGAGTATATTATATTTTGAATGAGAGTCATCTTCCTTAAAGCTAATCCAATACATCTATATAATGGATCTTTCCAGTTTCAGCTACGCCCCGCCCATCGCTAGCTAAGCTACACCCACACCTTGCTCGTGCTGGGACCAATCGATCCCTGAATTCCCCGACTATCATTTTCCTGAAAAGTATACAGATAAGCTGTTAAATATTTTGAAACTAATTTGACTGGGCGCTGTTGCTGCCTATGGCAGCAACAGTGTCCAATCAAATTAGTTTCAAAATATCCAACAATATTTATTAAATAGTAAAGACATACAATTTGTACATGCAATATTTATTAAATGGTAAAGACATACAATTTGTACAATGTGTCAGACTATTAAGCATTAAAGATGGACTATACCAAGGCATTCATGACATCATGATTATGATGTCACGTAGTTGATTATGACATCATATGACATCATATGATGGATGGATAAACTTGGAAAGGTCCATTGCCCACTAATCTGACATATGTGTAGCTAAGTTACAGTATGCCAAACCTTTGAGATGGTTGACAGTGACGGACAGCTGCATTTGATTTTAATTCATAATAAGTTTTGATAGCTTTCTTCCTATGACCACCTACAGTACAGCTCAGAAATAATGTAATATTTCCAATACAAAAACAGAAACATGCTACGTAGTACAATTTTGAACACGACGTAAGAAATGATTTTCTGAACATATTGAGTATAATTTCGTCAAGAAAATTAATTATTGCCTAGTGAATGAACATTTGCGGCGAAGAGAAGACTAATCTTAAAGATTTACTACTGGAATGGCTGGCTCAATAACCATGGCAACAGTTCAAAGACAGTCTTCTCTTTGCCTGCAAGTGGACATTTCTTAAGACCAGGCCAAAGGTTCATTTGTCCATCTTGACCACTAAAGTGTTAAATTGCCACCTTAGGAAGCATCAACAGGTGGTCATCAGTAACAGGTGGACACTTAATACAAGTCAGATGTCAGAGTTGTCTTAACTGTCTGCCAGCGGAATATCTGCATATTCCATTTTCCATGGGGTTTAACTCTGGATATGCTGAATATTTTGAAAATAATTTGACTGAAACTTGTTGGTGGCCTAGCCACCAACAACATTCAGTCAAATCTTTTTCAAAATATGCAGCGGTCATACAGTTAAAGAGCCACACTCCTCTGGTACTCAAATTTGACAATTCAGATGATGTTGGCACTGTCGTAATTATAGCATATTACAGTTGTTATTTGGTGACTCACAAATTTGCCTTGAAGCTTAAAGATGACTTTCTGTGGTACAACAGTATATGGTGGTAAAGCTGGTCGAATGCACTGAGAATGGTCATGAGACTGAAAGATTAATAACAAAGATAAAATATACAAGCATGTCCCCAGCTGCATAGATGAATGTTTCCTTGCGTTTCTATGCGGAAAGTATATTTCTCTTACATACATAAACTACAGTAGATGGACTGCATCACACGTGAATCTGTAAAGTTTTATTGAGATCGGATGAGCCCTTGATGAATTAAAATTTTCATTGAAAAACTTCAACATTCTTAAACTTGAACATTCTTCGAATTCTTGGTTTAAGCAGTCGATAAATCCCACAGAAATAAACTACGTTGAAATCCTGTAAAAGTATGGAAAATGTTTTAAAATTATAATCATTATGATACAGACTGGATGCACTGATTCTTAGATCAAAACTTAGGGAAAAAATGTTTTACCACCATAAGATCGTTCCCACCAAATTTGGTTAAAATCCACCAAGCATTTTTTGGGGAGGATATGTTTAATGGATTTCTGGAAAATCTTGGGATAATCCAAGATGGCATCTGAAAAATATTGATCAATCAAAATTCTCATTAGAAATGGTGGAGATTACCGCAATAGGATCATTCTCACCCAAGTTTTGTTAAAATCAGGCAATTGATTAAGTAGTGTTTTCAAGGATTCAGGATAATTTGCAGAAATCCCAAGATGGTCACCATAAAATTGACTACCGTAATTTCTCGACTAAAGGTCGCCCTCGAATATAGGACGCTGTCCCAAATTTGACCAACATCCCCCCAAAAAACTCTTATAATCAAGTATAAGACGCTGTTAAATTTAGAAAAAACGTACCTTTAAAAAAATCGAAAATTGGTATCAAAAATAACCATCACTCAGCGCTTTGTTTAATGCATGATTAAAATTATCATGGTGGAAGAGAAATTATTAAATAGGACCGCCTAAATATTGTGTATCTCCAATAAAGATTGTTTATTACATCAAAATCAATCTAATTTTGGCATAAAATGTCTCCTTGAAAACATACAAATCGCGTCATAGAAACAGATTGTAATGGCTCTTTTGCATTTGGAGGCGCTGTGTGATCTTATGCGCTAACAGGAGTTGGTTATCTGGCTCTTTTGTGATTGGAGGCGCTGTGTAATCTTAAGCGTTAACGGGAGTTGGTTCTAAAATGGGTATGGGAATATTCAGATGGTCACTAGTTGTAATGACTCTTGCGTTTGGAGGCGCTGTGTGATCTTATGCGCTAACGGGAGTTGGTTATCTGGCTCTTTTGTGATTGGAGGCGCTGTGTAATCTTATGCGCTAACGGGAGTTAGTTATCAAACGGGTCCGGGAACATTCAGTTCCTATTGCGCAATGATGATATATAGCAATTTCCGAGTCCAGAATATTTAGATCCGAGTACTCGCTCTAATTAGAATAAAGATCTTTTGCGATTGGAGGCGAATCACGTGATTTATACCCGTATCTTTTCTCGACGCCATTTTATGTCAAATTCTGGATTAATTTTGATGTAATAAGTGATATGTATTAAAGAATAAGCAATATCTAGGCACCCCAATTTAATAATTTCACTTCCGCTTGGTGTTTTTGGAGTATACATTAAACATAGTCATCAGGCGGCGCGAATTGTCTAGGGTAACATTTAGTTCAATTTCCGTGGTATAATCTGTGAATTTTTAAACTGCCACAACCAATGACAGACAAATGTAGCTAATAATAGGCTTCTTCCTAAAGCCCATGGCTCACCTAGCCATGAACTGTAAAAAACATAGTGCATGCAGGAGATAAGTTATCTAAGTAAAGATACAATCATCATGCATAGTCTGCAAGATGTACACATTGATGGATGAGCAGATCACAGACCACAATCTGCAGAGATACATGGATGCGAGAAAACACAGAAGCATCAAGAGAAACCACAGATTGCAGACAATCACACTCACGTCTTTGTGACATTGTCAAACATTTCTGGATTGTCCAGATGTTTTGGAATTTTCCGGATCACACTCAAAGTAGTGAAATCTTAGTGTCCACTCATACCCCTTATTGTGTTAAAATTTGGATGAAATCTGAGCAGTAGTTTGAGATAGCCATAGATCCGGAATTTGATCTAATCTGGATCTGGGTTCTTTCATCCAGATCATGGCCAAAGACTGGAAACTTGGAGATCGGATTGCAATTTTTTTTTATATAGCTCCGGAGACAGGCTCTCCGACCAACCGATCGACCGACAGACAAACCTGAATGCAATACCATCTGGCACTTACAGGTAAGTAGGTAAAAATATAATTCCACTCCATAGCGGAATGCCAAGATGTGGGTCCCTTGAACAGCAAATACCGTAACAGTATCAATGGTATTTCAGAGACATGTACATGTCTTACCATTGTCTCTATAATAATTGTCAGATGTTTAACGTCAGGACAGACAAGTGACACAAAACTGCCTCCACCGAGAAGCTTCCCGACACCTTTACCATGACGCAGATAGCTCCATCCTGGCCACGCAAACTGGGTTGTGTGTGCTATAACAAGATATTGCATATAATAAATAATAAAATGACATTCTAATTTATGTGAATTGAAATCACAGGTCACTGAGATCTACCATATATTACATATCATTTTAACCCATGAAGTTCCAGTGATTCGCAACAACGGATCCTAATCAAATTATTCTTAACATCATAAATAATTTGTTATTTTTGCAGGTCAAGAGATGACTAGTTTATAAAATTAACCACTGGAATGAGAAGAATCCGCCATTCCAGGGTTAAATTTAACCTCGAGACCTGTACCTTCAGTAGGTCGAGCCATCAGGGTATTCTGAACAAGCGGACCAAGGGACCTCTATCGCACACCTGGAGCATTGGAATGAACCTTTCCACTTTATTCATCCATCATATGACGTCATAATCAAGTAGATGACATGTAGAATGACATCATAATGAATGACGTCGACATTATGACATCATGAATGGCATAGATAAGTACATCACGAACGCATATTTGAAGATTGACTATGCACTGTTGTACGAATTGTATGTCTTTACTATTTAATAAATAATCTGTTGAATATTTTGAAACTAATTTGACTGGGCGCTGTTGCAAAATATTCAACAGCTTGCCTGTATTGTTTTCAGGAAATTGATAGGGGCATTCGAGGATCGATCAATCCCAACATGGCAAAGTTGGAGCTAGAGGTGGGCGGGGCATAACTAAAACTGAAAAGGTCCATTCCAATTAGCAAGGCCATGCTCTACATGTAAAGCCTATACATATGTTCCCAGAAATCCAATAGTTCTGGCCCATATGAACCGATTTCCTGAACAGGTCAAACTATATTCATTTGCTACTTAGCTCCGTATTCACAATTAGATATGTTAAACGAGTCGAAGCTAATTTATAATTCACTTGGAATATTTCACTCAGATCACCTGAACTTCATCAGCCACACTAATCTCTGGTGGGTCTCATTCGTTCCTAGGCTCAGTGAGATCTCGTATGATCAGGAAAGTGTTATTAATTGGTGGGAATAAACGGAATCACGGATTTCTTTTTTCACGAGAGAGTTGTTATACTTACCTCCCTAACACTCTATGATATTTCCTAAATATCGACATTGACTCAATAACCCTGGATTAAAAAGATAGGTGTCCTTAATGGGCAGGTAGACAGGTGACAGTCAGCCGGATGCCAGCCCCAATCGCATGCGCAGATTGTCACTGCCTCAGCTTGACTATTGGCCGACACATGCAACTTAAAAGCCTGAAGACCGAGCCTCTGTGGGGCGGAGAGGCCGGGTGTGTGTTAGGGAGGTAACTACTCTCGTGAAAAAAAAAATCTGTGATTTCGTTTATTTCACTTCAAGAGATATACTTACATCCCTAACACTCTATGATATTGCCAGAATTTGTAAGAGAATTTGGGGGGGGGGGGGGGGGAAGGAGGCGAGGTCAAAAGACCAGCTCATCCCTTGAGGAAATCGGCTATGACCTGAATAGATGCATCCATTGGATTAACATCTCTGTTTGAGCACCATTCTGCAAATCTATTGATTTTATAGTTATATGCTCTGGAGGTTGACCCCCTTCTGGCTTTTGCCATAAAGATGGCTGCTTGCTCAGAAAAGCCCTCCTTAATTTTAGATTCCTTGACAACATCCACGCAGTTAATTGGAACATTGACGGGTTGTTGTGAAGGGACTTGCCCTGGAAAATAATATTGTCCATCAGAGGCAGAGGAACCGGATTGCAGACCAGAAGGTCCAGCAGATCAGTATACCACGATCGGCTTGGCCAATTCGGGGTGATCAGAAGCACTTGGCACTCCTCCTGCCTGATTTTCTGAAGAACTTTTGGAATCAGGATTGCTGGTGGGAATGCATATGCATACATTCTCTCCCAGGTGATAGCTAACGCATCTGTTAGTGTAAGCGCTTGGATCTGGAATCAGAGAGACGTACGTCGTCATCTTCGCATTGTTCTTCGTTGCGTTGGGTTTCCCCCAGTGGTCGAACAGACGATCCGCCACACATTGATTTAGTTGCCATTCCGTAGGCAAAACACTCATCCTTCGGCTCAATGAGTCTGCTAACAGATTTAGCCTTCCCGGAATGTGAACTGCCTTCAAGGTGATCATGTGATCTAGACACCAGCAAAGCAGTTTCCAAGTCATCATACAGAAACTGGCTGATTTCGTTCCGCCCTGGCGGTTTATGTAAGTCACTACTGTCGAGTTGTCTGATCGAACTAGAACAATCTTGCCCTGAATTTTCTCGAAGAAATTTTCCAGGCCCAAAACTACTGCTCGTAGTTCCAGTAGATTTATATGTTCCTGTGACTGATCCAGATTCCAAAGCTCTGACACTGTGGCTTCTTCCAGGCACGCCCCCATCCCTCCATTGATGCATCTGTGTACATCGTTATTTGAGGGTGGGGTGGGGTGAGCATCGCACCCACCAGGAGATTCTCTCTCTTCATCCACCATTGAAGGTGGTGAATAAGAGGTTCCAACACTGACACCTCTGTGTACATCGTTATTTGAGGGTGGGGTGGGGCGAGCATCAAACCCGCCAGGAGATTCTCTGTCTTCATCCACCACTATGCTCAACCCCACCAGGAGATTCTCTCTCTTCATCCACCATTGAAGGTGGTGAATAAGAGGTTCCAACACTGACACCTCTGTGTACATCGTTATTTGAGGGTGGGGTGGGGCGAGCATCAAACCCGCCAGGAGATTCTCTGTCTTCATCCACCACTGAAGCTGATGAATAAGAGGCTCCAACACTGACACGGTCGAGTCCAGTGGTCCTGTACTCTGGGTCCATTGTGTCATGAGAAATAACTGGATAGGCCGCCTGCGAAAGGCCACCTGTGGAATGACTGGTTCCAGAGAAACCATCAACCCCAGCATTCTCAAGTAAACCCTTGCCAGTACGTGACGACCATTGCACACTGACTGTATTACTGAGATGAGTATTTCTACTCTCTCCTGAGTAGGATAAACATATCCTATCTCTACATCGAAGAACATTCCCAGGTAAACAAACTTTTGGAATGGAGTCAGCTCTGATTTCTGAAAGTTTATTATCCAGTCTAAGTCTGTGAGAGTTTTCAAAACTATCTCCAGATTTGCTGCAAGACTTTCCTGATTATGTGCTTTTAACAGCTAATCGTCTATGTACGTGTGGACTGCTATACTTCTCCTGTGGAGGTATGCTATTACTGCAAGAACCACCCTGGTGAAGACCTGTGGCACCATGGAAATTCTGAATGGGAAAACTTTGAATTCCCACTGTCGGCCCTGGAATGCGAATCTCGGATACCGGCGAAAACTCTTTGCAATTGGAATGTGGAAATAAGCATCCTTCAGATCTATGGATGCCGTCCACATTCCCATCTCCAACCCCGCCAACACCGTTTTGACTGTTTCCATTTTGAAACTTGGTGTGTCTATGAACTTGTTCAATGGCTTGAGGTTGAGAATTTGTCTCCACCCGCCAGTGCTCTTTGTCACTAGAAACACAGTTGAATAGAAGCCCGGGCAATTTTGCGCTGGTTGAATTACTCCTTTTTGTATGATGGAATTTATCTCTTCCTCTATACACAACCGTTGATCTGGATCTCTTGGAATTTGAGTCCAGATCGGAAACAGAGACAATTGCGATGGTTGGCCTATCGTCCAGTCGGGCTCGTACCCGGCTGAAAGCCATCGCAAGACTAAGCAGTCCTGGGTTAACCGCTCCCACTCCTGCTTGTGGAAGGTCAATCGACCTCCCATGGGTCCACCTAGGGAGAGAGATGGACATAAGCTGTGCAAGAGTGGGACTGTCTCTGGTTCTAGCATTGGTGTGATTCTTGTGGAAATCGGCCCATCAGGCACGATTACCACGACCTTGCGCCGCCCGCGCCATGGCCCACTCATCGCGCACCAAGGTGCGCGGGCGGCTGCCTGGCTGGCTACGCTTGAGGAGCCTGCATCCCCCCGCCCACCAACTGCAGGCCGGTGCTGGCATGGCCGTGGCCTATGCTGCGCCGGTGGCTGGCCTCTGACATGACCAGCGCCACCTCAGGCCTGCTGTGGACGTAACGCAGGGGGTGCTGCGCAAACGTGCTCCCTAAGAATCACCTCAAATTGTTCGCGTAGCGCCCTATGATTGTTGACTAGAGTGACTGTCTCCTGGAGGTGTCTACATCCCTCACCCCCAAAGAGACCAGGTCCTGACATAGGCGTCTGCAGCAGCCTGTTGTACAGATCCTGAGACGGACACAAATTGTCTAGCACAAATGTGCATCTCGCCCTGACACTAGTCACTTCCCTAGTCATACAGTCCAGAGCCAGGTTAATCCCATCCTGGATGGCTCTCTGTACTGAGACAGGGCTTGCTTGGCACGATGCAGATGCTGTTACCACACCCTGTAACAGCTGAGACATGCGAAAGCGCCGCTATAGATGCTCTTGAGCTCTCCTCTGCATCACGCAACGCGGTGTTTGCTGAGTGCAGGGCGCTCGAGCTCTCCTCTGCATCGCGCAACGCGGTGTTTGCTGAGTGCAGGGCGCTTGAGCTCTCATCTGCATCGCGCAACGCGGTGTTTGCTGCCCTGCGCTCGAGCAGTGCTCCCGTGTCAGAACGGGAGCCTGGCCACGTGTCCTCACCAAGCGCTCATCAGTGCTCAGCTTTGCAGCACTGTACCGTATTTATGGTAGCAACAATACGGCACTGCCTCGCCACCTCGGGGGGGGGGGGGGGCCTTCGCAAGCTGTCCATTAGGCTTAATGGACGTCTCTGCCACCGTGAACATATCCACTATATGTTCTGCTAATGGCAGAGATGGCATGGCAATAACTGTCGGCTTTCCAGCCAACCACGGGCACTCGTCCCTCTGGCTTGCTGACTGTTCAACACAGAGCTCTGGCCTAACGCTTACCAGCCATTGGCAGGCATCAGACCAGTCCTCCTCTGTGGCCACCTGCAAGTGCTCGAC
This sequence comes from Chaetoderma sp. LZ-2023a, assembly GCA_034401795.1. NCBI lineage: Eukaryota > Metazoa > Mollusca > Caudofoveata > Chaetodermatida > Chaetodermatidae > Chaetoderma > Chaetoderma sp. LZ-2023a. The sequence goes on along the minus strand of CM067369.1, from coordinate 19,028,329 downwards.
AAGGCGTGGGCCTTCGCCATCCTCTAATGCACTCGCAGGTGTAAACATGGCTGGAGCCGTGGATACTGCTGGCTGGCCGTGGAAAACATGCGGGCCTGAGAGAGCAGGCATGTCTTGCACCACGGCTGAGAAGCCAGGAGCCGGTGCCATGGAAATGTGTGGGGTGTAATCAACCATGCCATGGCCCAGACCAGCCCAGACCAGCCGCCTTCATATCCTCGGCAAGCCGAGGTATACGGTAATGGCGGTCATCCACTCCAACCCGGGCCACAATTAGAGCCATGAAAGCTACCCCTGCGGGAGTAGTTCCAAGGAAATAATCGGCCGTGCTCCCCACGAAGGGTGCACGGTCGTTCATTCCCATGTCCACGGCTTCAACGGGTGAACCCAGCAGAAAATCCTCTTCCTCCTGGCCATCATAAACTGCCTCTGGGTTAGCAAAGAATGCTAACCCGGGCTGGCCAGGGAAGGTACCATAAGAGGCGGTACCTTTCGGGCGCGAACACTCTAGGTGCGAGCCTGTGTCCAGCGGCCCCGGTCCAAGATCAACCAACGAGGCACGCCTCGAGCTGGGATCATATAGACCTGCTTCAGGATCCATTGGCAAGGCGGCGGGCCTTCCAAGATCTACTGAAGCCACCACTGATTCTGGAACCTTTTCGGACCACGGCGGACACCAGAATCAGTGGTGGGGATTTCCTGCTCGGGAGCAGATGAAGCGGACAATAAATTACTCAGCCCAGGGAGCCTGCTGCAAAGCAGCTCTGGTACCAAATCTTTTATTGTCCTCTTCATCTCCCCCCCCCCCCCCCCATTTCTAACCTGAAAGTCTCCATTTCCCAAGAAACAGAGCCTTTCTATTACCCTTGCTACTTACACTCTTCTTCGCACCCTTCTCCTCCTCCGACGCCTTATCCTTCGCCTGTAAAGACAACAATTCAGAGAATAAGTCGCCCACCCCTCACTGTTTACAAACCTCACATTTTAAAAGTGGACCACAAGGTGAACACTTGATAGAGAGGTGAGGGGCAAACTTCGACTTGATAGACGATTACAGCCGTTACAAGAAAGCTTCTGAAAAAAGGACAAGACGACGACAATGAGTTAAAGATTCTTGAATAAATTTAAATAAATCCTAATAACTCATAAAGGAGAAAGAAATCACCTATAGGCCTAAAAAGGAATGTGAAAAAGATGAACAACCAGCCTCATAGAGGAAATTGAAAAATAATAATAAGGTTGATTATGACATAATTTCCAAAAAAGAAACAGACGAACTAACTAACATCCATGTGTAAGACGAATTGTATGAATACAAGAGTAACAGTAGTGAGAACACAGTAATAGCTCATGCTTTTATAATGATACAGATAAACAGTATGACTGAAAGAATATTGGAAGCAAATAGTTACAAATATTTTAAAGTGCCATAAAGCATAACTAGAGTACCTGAGTCTTTAGCAAAGGTATTAAACGAAATCAAGGATTTCTTTTTTCACGAGAGAGTTGATACTTACCTCCCTAATACTTTTGATATTGCTAAATATCGGCTTTCACTCAATAAACACTCAGATTAAAACAGTTAGGTGCCCCTACTGGGCAGGGAGTCAGAGCGTAGTCTGGCGGATGCCAGCCCCACCACCGCGCATGCGCAGACTAGCACTTCCTCTGACTAATTTATTGGCTGATACACATGCAACTATTAAGAGCCTGAAGACCGAGCCTCTGTGGGGTGGAGAGGCCGGGTCCGTATCTAGGGAGGTAAGTATCAACTCTCTCGTGAAAAAAGAAATCCTTGATTTCGTTTATTTCACATCAAGAGTATACTTACCTCCCTAATACTTTTGATATTGCCAGAATTCGACAGTGAATTCGGCGGGAGGGAGGCGAGGTCAAAAGACCAGCTCATCCATATACGCTTTTCTGCGTTTAAGGCACTTAAACTTCTGAAACTGTATGAAAAAACAGTCAGGATTTGACTAACCATCGGATAACACCACCGATGTATGAGAGATGACCGAATGTCATATGCACTCACCCCCCTTCTTCCTGGGAGGAAGAGTCGAATGACCTCAATGTCCTATACGCTCTCTACGTACAAGTGCCATGTACTACAGGACAGAGACGAAAAAACTCCATTTTCGTATACTCTCAACAATGAACCACATAAATACACAAAACCATCATCATATTAATAACGGGTAACGTGACAAGACAATCAACAATGGACAACCCATACACAAGACTGACCTTGTTGAAATGGCTGCTGACATCCTCTTCCCATTGGTGAAGAACGATGCAGTCCCAAAAAAGTGGTTGTTTCCATAAATTAATTGTGAAATATATAAGCAATGAGGAAACCCCATCAAAAATATAAGCCTAGTTATTTTTTCAAAATCGACAAGGCGAGAGGATTAGAGGTGTCACGGAGATAATGGTCTGTAAAACTTGACTCACAGTGCCACTGAGCCACCGACATAATATCATCCACAGGGACCCCATTAAATAGGGCAGTGGATGTCACTACGCCGCGGACACTGTGAGCCTTGGCCACGTCAACCTGCTTCCCGGTGGCGGATTTATGACAAAACTGAATGCATTCTACAATCCACCTGGAAATGGTGTCCTTAGAAGCCCTGCCATGGGGTTCAATATATGACAACCATAACGCCGACTGGTCGGTGCGCCACTCCGATGTACGTTGTTTGTACCGGAGAAGCGCCCGGATGGGACACCATGCTTTAGAATTAGGATCATATCTAGTTAAAGCAGGCAAAACAATAGGTTGACCTGGATATTTCAACGACTGATTCTTAGCCAAGAAATTAATCCTAGGTAGCAGCTTAAGGCCTTCCCCTGAAACCACAAAACGGTCATCCTCGGCTGATAAGGCATGAATTTCACTTCTACGCCTAGCCGAGGCCGCAGCAATTAAAAACACAGTCTTCAGTGTTAATAGTTTCATAGAAATGGAACTAAGTGGTTCAAACGGCTTATCACCTAGTACTTGAAGCACTAGCGATAAACTCCAAGACGGAATCACAGGGGGATTCCTTGGTCTTAGATTGCCCATGCCTTTAATTAATACATTTAATGTATTTACTTCATCACTTCCCCTCTTAGCCAAGCAAGGAATAACAGACATTAAAGCTGACTTATAACCAGCAATAGAGTTAGGCTTGAGGCTATAGGCATCATACAGGTGACAGAGGAAATCAGCTACTACCTGAATAGATGAATCCATTGGATTAATACATCTTTTTGAGCACCATTCTGCAAATCTGTTGATTTTATAATTATATGCTCTGGAGGTTGACCCCCTCCTGGCTTTGGCCATAAACATGGCTGCTTGCTCAGAAAAGCCCTCCTTAATTCTAGATTCCTTGACAACATCCACGCAGTCAATCTGAACATTGACGGATTGTTGTGAAGGGCCTTGCCCTGGAAGATAATATCGTCCATCAGAGGCAGAGGAACCGGATTGCAGACCAGAAGGTCCAGCAGATCCGTATACCATGATCGGCTTGGCCAATCCGGGGCGATCAGAAGCACTTGGCATTCCTCTTGTCTGATTTTCTGAAGAATTTTTGGAATCAGGATTGCTGGAGGGAATGCGTATGCATACATTCTCCCCCAGCTGATAGCTAACGCATCTGTTGCGAAAGCGCTTGGATCCGGAATCGGAGAGACGTACGTCGTCATCTTCGCATTCTTCTTCGTTGCGAACAAATCGATGTTGGGTTTCCCCCAATGGTCGAACAGACGATCCGCCACACATTGATTTAGTTGCCATTCCGTGGGTAAAACACTCATCCTTCGGCTCAATGAGTCTGCTAGCAGATTTAACCTTCCCGGAATATGAACTGCTTTCAAGGTAATCTGGTGATCCAGGCACCAACAAAGCAGTCTCCATGTCATCATACAGAGACTGGGCGACTTCGTTCCGCCCTGGCGGTTTATGTAAGTCACAACTGTTGAGTTGTCTGAACGAATAAGAACAATCTTGCCCTGAACTTTCTGTAAGAAATGTTCCAGGCCCAGGACTACTGCTCTTAGCTCCAGTAGATTTATATGTTCCTTTGACTGTTCCAGATTCCAAAGCCCTGATATCGTGGATTCTTCCAGGCAAGCTCCCCAGCCCTCCATCGATGCATCTGTATACACAGTCACCTGAGGGTGGGGAGGGGTTAGCATAACCCCCACCAGGAGATTCTCTGTGTCCAACCACCATTGCAGGTGATGAATCAGAGGCGCCAACACTGACACGTTCGAGTCCAGCGAACCTGTACTCTGGGTCCATTGTGTCATGAGAAATAACTGGATCGGCCGCCTGCGTAAGGCGGCCTGAGGAATGACTGGTTCCAATGAAACCATCAACCCCAGCATTCTCAAGTAAACCCGTGCCAGGACATGACGACTGTCGCACACTGACTGAATCAATGAGATGAGTTTCTGAACTCTCTCCTGAGTAGGAAAAACATATCCTGTCTCTAGATCGAAGAACATCCCCAGGTAAACAAACTTCTGGGATGGAGTCAGCTCTGATTTTGGGAAATTGATCATCCAGCCCAAGTCTGTGAGAGTCTTCAAAACAATCTCCAGACTGGCCGATAAACTTTCCTGGGTGTGCGCTTTCAACAGCCAGTCGTCTATGTACGTGTGGACTGCTATGCTTCTCCTGCGGAGGTATGCGGTGATCGCAAGAACCACACGGGTGAAAACCCGAGGAGCCGTGGAAATTCCGAAGGGTAACACCCTGAATTCCCACTGTCTGCCCTGGAATGCAAATCTCAGGAAGCGACGGAAACTCCTGTGTATGGGGATGTGGAAATAAGCGTCCTTCAAATCTATCGACGCTGTCCACATTCCCCTCTCTAACCCCGCCAACACCGAGCGCACAGTCTCCATCTTGAAACTGGGCGTCTCTATGAACTTGTTCAATGGCTTGAGGTTGAGAATTGGTCTCCACCCTCCGGTGTTTTTTGTTACTAAGAACAGGGTTGAATAGAAGCCCGGACACCTCTGTGCCGGCTGAATAGCTCCTTTTTGTATGAGGGAATTTATTTCCTCCTCGATACACAACCTTTGCTCTGGATCTCTCGGATTTGGAGTCCAGATCGGCACTAGAGACAGTCGCGATGGCGGGCCTGTCATCCAATCGGGATGATACCCGACTGAAAGCCATCGCAAGACTAAACGGTCCTGAGTTAACCGTTCCCACTCTTGCATGTGGTCGGCTAGCCGGCCTCCCACCGGTCCACCTAGGGATAGAGGTGGACATAAGGAGTGCAAGAGCGGCACTGTCTCCTTTGCCAGAAACACCGGAGCGGTTCTCACCGCGGTAACCGTCCCATCAGGAACGATTACCACGCCCAGATCCTCGCGCGCCACGACCAGCACCGCGCGCACCTCGGTGCGCGGGCGGCTGCCTGGCTGACTGCGCCTGAGGAGCCTGCGCCCCCCTCGCTGCTGGCCGAATCGCACGCGGCCGAGGCCGACGCTGCGATGGTGGTTGGCCTCTGACCTGGCCACCACCACCTCGAGCCTGCAGGGGACGATACGCAGGGGGTGCGGCGCGAACGTTAGCACGACGAAGCACCTCAAACTGCTCGCGCAGCGCCCTCTGGTTATTGACCAGAGTAACCGTCTCCTGGAGGTGCCTACATCCCTCACCTCCAAAGAGACCAGGACCTGTCATAGGCGTACGCAGTAGCCTATTGTACAGGTCCTGGGACGGGCACAGATTGTCCAAGGCAAATGTGCGCCTTGCCCGGACACTCCTGGTCACCGCCCGCGTCATACAGTCCAGAGCCAGGTTGATACCATCCTGGATGGCTCGCTGGACTGTGACCGGACTTGGCTGGCGCGATGCGGATGCTGTTACTACCCCTTGTAACAGCTGGGAGACGTGGGACAGAGCGGCAATCGAAGCCCTCCCACTCTCCTCCGCATCACGCAACGCGGTATTTGCTGAACGCAACGCGTTCGAACACAAGACTCCCGTGTCAGAACGGGAGCCTGGCCGCGCATCCTCACCCAAAGCCGCGCGGTCATCCACGCTCGGCTTAGGTACCACACCGTACCGCTGGTAATCCAGGGGCACGATGCGGCAACGCCTGGCCACCTCGCGCGGGGCCTTAGCGAGACGTCCACTCGACTTAATGGACGTCTCCGCCGCCTCGAACATGTCAACGACATGCTCTGCCAGCGGCAGAGAAGGCATAGCGTTAGCAGTAGGCTTACCAGCTAACCACGGCCTGTGATCACGCTGGCTAGCCGACTGCTCCACGGGCAGATCTGGTCTAACACTCACCAACCACTGGCAAGCGTCAGACCAATCCTCCTCCGTGGCTAGCTGCGAGCGCTCTACAAGACGGGGGCCTTCGTCTTCCTCCTGAGCGCAAGCAACAGAGCTTGACGGCGGATACGCTGATATCCCTGGCAAGCCAGGGAGAGCATGCGGGCCTGACAACACCGGCATGCTAATCTCACTGGCTTGACCAGGAGCAGGCGCCGTGGTAGAGCGCGGGGCACATACCGCCCCACCACGGCCCCGGCCAGCACCAGCGACACTCTCGGCAAGCCGAGGTATGCGGTAACGCTGGCCCTCAGCGCCCAGGGCCACAGTCTGAACCGTGGATTCTACCCCTGCATGAGTAGAACCGTGGAATAAGTCGCCTGTACTCCCCGCGAGGGGTGCACAGACGTCATAATCCATGGCCACGTCCTCAGACGGCGACCCCAACAGGTAATCCTCATCCTCCTGGCCAGACAGATTAGACTCCGGGTCAGCAAAGAGAGCTAACCCGGACTGGCCAGGGAAGGTGCCATACGAGGTACTGGCACCCGCGGCGTGCGGATACCCCTGGACTGATAAGCAGCCCGCGGGTTCCAGCGACAACCGTCCACGGTCCCTATTCGGCGTGGCACTAAGCCTGCTGCCAGGGTCGTGGAACGCCCCCTCTAATGGGGCCACCTCTGAATCTTCGAACAACGGAAGCGTACTAAGGAAAGGTGATTCAGAGGTGGGGATTACCTGCTCCGAAGCAGATGATGAGGCCAGCAAAGGATTTGGTCCAGGAAGCATGCCACGAAGCAACTCTGGAACCAAATCCTTTATTGTCCTCCTCATCTCTCCCAACATCTCGGTCCGGAAGGCCTCCATGTCCACCGCGGACGAGGCCTTCCTCTTACCCTTCTTACTCACAACCTCTCTTTTCTGCTTCTTCTTCTCCTCCTCCACCACCTTGTCCTTCGCCTGCAAGCACAAGAATTCGGACATTAGCTCGCCCCCCCAGTGCTTACATATCTCGCAATTAAGCAAGGGACCACAGGGGCTACACTGATAACAGAGATGAGGCACAAACTTGTCCTTCAAAAACCGTCCACAGGACGCACAACCAGGTCTCTGAAACAGGGCAAAGGACGAGGAGTATGAGCAATCTAGTTAAGCTCAGAAACTCACCAACTCAAGAGAAGGAAATGATCATAAAGATCAATATTCATCAGAAAACCAGCTTCGGACAACTTTAATTGTTAATAAAGAGCAAGGCTGATTATGACGTCATTAATCCTATGACAGGAAAAAATCGATCCCCAACAAACATCCAAGTGCAAGGACGAATTGTATCTCTAACCAGAACATGTGCAGAATGGACATTTCGACTACACAACCATCAGATATATACTGATAACAATGGCAAATACTGTTAATTATCTCCCTTTCCTCTCTAAATAATTAACATCACCTCATATCAATAATTAGATACCTGACACCTTGTATAGACAAACCATCCAACGTGATGAACTGGAGCACTCCACCAACTGAACGCCTCTTAACTCTCTCCACCTTTAGGGAAAGGAATTGGATCAAGAGGGCAAAGTGAGAAGACCTTTATACTAGGCCTCCGACTCACTGGACATAAAATTTTTGGTTAGATAACCTAACAGTATTAGTAGGAAATGGAACCATGGTGGAGAGAAACAAACCCTCTGCTGATGTGATGTCCATTACATATCGTCACACAGACCTACGGACATAAACACAAAGAGAGATTAGTATGATATAGCACCTAGTTGAAATAAACCAACTAAACAAGGCGCTTATCACGGTAAGCGCGAGTCCCGGAAACACATTACACCGGGGACAAAACTCGCTAATTTTACTAGAAGTCACCTGATTTAAAGGTCCTGGGCCCTCCTCTGGCGAAGTCATCCTTCCTGCCATCTTTATCAGGGATAAACACTTCCAAATTTTCACAAAAACACTAAGAATTGAGCCAAGAAAAGCACTAGCACAAAAACATGTGTAGACTCTCTGCCAATAAATTAGCAAAGAGGAAGTGCTAGTCTGCGCATGCGCGGTGGTGGGGCTGGCATCCGCCAGACTACGCTCTGACTCCCTGCCCAGTAGGGGCACCTAACTGTTTTAATCTGAGTGTTTATTGAGTGAAAGCCGATATTTAGCAATATCAAAAGTATTAGGGAGGTAAGTATACTCTTGATGTGAAAACCGCCACGTCCAGCTCTTGGAAGCTCCACCAGACAACCACTCTTCATCACCACTCACTTATTTATTAAAGGGAAGGGTGAGACTAGAGAGCAGAACGACAAGCTCTCTCTTATGGCAGCCTATATCATTCTGGGCAATCTTTTTTCCTAATATATATATAGGGAAATAGTGGAGGCAAACCTCTTTAGATGTGAACAAACCACCTTACAGAAACCTGTGGACACAATCATAGAGATATTAGCATTTTATGGCGCCAGATAATAAAGTTTTCTGAGCGGCTATAACGTCTATACCACGTCACGGAAATAGGCGACACCGCGTAATTAAGATGTAATTAGAACAAAATTATACTAGAGATCACTGGATAACTTGGTCCTGGCGTGGCCTCAGGTGAATTATACTTATCAGACATGATTCTAAGCACTCTAGATTAACTTTAGAAATAATATTGAGCAAAACTCAGCAAGTGGATAACAAAACGCAAGCATGTGGTATAAGCCAATAGTCAAGAAAGAGGCAGTGACAGTCTGCGCATACGCGAGGTTGGGGCCGGCATCCGGCTGACTGTCACCTGTCTACCCGCCCATTAAGGGCACCTATCTTTTTTAATCTGAAGTTATTGAGTCACGGTCGATATTTAGGAAATATCATAGTGTTAGGGAGGTAAGCATATCTCTTGAAGTGAAATTCGCGAGTTCCAGTCATTGGTCCCTGTTCATAGATGGCTTGCATTGTTTGATCTGTATGGCCGCGTGAAACATTTCATTTGCTCCACTGTTCTTCTGTTGTTAATACTTTTATGTTATCTATGCTAATTTAATGTGTGTGTGTGTGTTCATATATTGCAGACGAGGGTCTAGACCACTCAACACACCTGTTCTTTTTCGGTCTTATCTTTGACATGTGTCAGTCATGATAGTAAAGCATTCACAGGCTTATGGTACAAGTCAAGTCCATGTGATTTGAAAGCTCTTTGAAGGCGCTCAGACATTCCTCTGATATATGGGATGGCTGCCATGATGCACTTCTCCTTGTTGGTGTCCTCTGATCTAATGGTAGTCCTCTTCTTTGTGAGATCTAACATCCAGAGTAGTTGTTGGTACTGAGGGCAGATTTGATATGTTGTAACTCTTTAGCAGTGTCCTCTTCAGTGTTAATGATGGTGTTAACCCACTGGATGATTGAGCGGATGATTGATCGTTTGTGATGGTGGTTGGAGTTGAAATTTAGGTTCAGATCATTGTAGATGGTTTCCTGTACACTGTTACTTTAGTGTTTAATCGCTTAAATGGATCCGCGTATCTAGAAAAGGAATCTCACCCCCTTCTGTCTCTGATGTAAATTGGATGTCTTGGTTAATGAAATTAAAATGTACGCCTTCATTTGATGTATCATGGTGAGTGTGTCATCCACGTACCAGTACAAGATATTTGTGGCTTGAGGTGCTGTTGCTAAAGCGTTGCTCTCAAAATGCTCCATGTACAGGCTGGCTACAATCAGAGAGATGGAGGATCCCATTGCAGCCCCATAATTCTGTTTGCAGAATTGCCCATTGTATAGAAAATATGTGCTGTTGAGACATAATTCTATAAATTCTACAAGCCGTGACACATTTAATTCAAATCTGTCTTTGAGTGTGTGTCCGCCTCTAATCTAGCTTGGATGCATCGATATCGCTACCTCTGTAGGTATGCTGGTAAACAAGAATCCAAGATGGCCACTAAATGATAAATTTTGATTGGAACATTGCGGCCAGGGTTTTTGATGTATTAGCATTTCTTGAACAAATTTTAACCTTAATCCCTAATCCCATTTCCAAAATTTCATCCCAATCCATTCAGTGGTCTAGAAAATGTGTTTCCAAATAGGGCTTCACAGTATTAGAAAAATGAATATCAGTATCGATATCAATTTCCATACTAGTATACCTTTAATATCGGTATTATTGTTATGGGCAAAAATAGACCGAGCCTTTGGTAGTATGATTCCATATTCAATGTATATTAGCGCTCCAGAACTGTACAAATTTCCACAATAAAACCAAGAAATTACACGAATCCCAATATTAAACAATAAATTATAACTATCTTCAGTTAAATCATATCCCATAAACAGCTTAAATCACCACCCCCCCCAAATTCAGACCTACAAATGATTAGAATTTGACACAAAATTACAACTATTTCTGTGACCTCCACAGAGATCACCATTTTAATAGCACCTGCATGGAGATCCCGAGATAACCAGTGACCATCTCGTCCCAAATAATTTTGCCTAATGTTACAAGTAAAAAATGTTGCAATGGGACGAAACCATAAGGAATCGTGGAAATCTCTGCGCAGCGGTGCTGCTTAAGCATTATAACACTTATTAAATAGACCACCATATGCTGAGAATACATAGGCCTATGCTCACTACCATTAGAGTAGCTTGTATCGATCAATATCTAGCAATCCGTAAACATAAGAAGGGAAAAGAGCTCACAAGGATTGAGCGTTTTTCTCATATCGTCGGTTCCTCTTTACTTGGGCAGTCACTACAAAGTTGTACAATTCCAGGAAATCTCTAACTAACCAGGCTGTAGTAATTGGGATGAAATATGACGCTAAATATCCATTTGACATTATGATTTTCTAGCAAACGAGTCAAAATTATAAAATATTAGAGCAAGAAAAGATATATTTAGACATTTTTAGGATCCCCTGTCCTGAGGTTAATTAAAATAAGTTTTATTCTATTTTTTGTGAGAAGGCCTTATACGTTGGCAATTTTCGTAGCAGTAATTGTTAATTCTCAATTTCTCCAAACAACAATTTGAGAGATATGGATAAATAAGGAAATGTTAAGTATGGTCGCTAAATACAGGTAAAATATCATTCTCCTATATAAAAAGCAGTCGCTTATCTCATTAGACACATAGACTATTGAATTTTAGTAAAGTAAGGCATATTATCTGCCTAGATAAAGAATGTTATACTGGTGTTATGCTATGTGTTATATTTCAGTATCAGTAAAATCATATAGATATGACTAACGGTATAGCTATGATTCGTGTATTCAATATCATATCGATATATCATGAAGCCCTACTTGCAAAGCTCATCAAAGATGGCAGTGACACAAATTGACCAATCTGGTTCTCTTGAATAAACTTGCTTCGACCTTTGCCCTAGATGAAGTTTTTTGAGGTTCCAATCAATCGATCGGCCAAACAGCTTCACAGATTTTAAAGTGTTTCCAAAGATAGCAGAAAATCTGAGATGACCACAACGCAAATTGACTAATCAGCTTTGTTTGAACACTCTTTGAAAATTCCCCCAAGGATACTTCCTGGCAAATCTACCTTAAATCAGGATAGTTGTTCTTTAGAAGACATTTGAAGATTTTCCATTCTTTTCCTACAGGTGTTTTGGGGGAAAATAATCCAAGACCTATAAGATGGCCACTGACCAGTTTATCAGACAAAAGCCATAGTTTAAAATTTGACATTGCCATGGTTCACCATCAACTAAAAAAACATATGGGTGTCAAAAACATAATTTTGATTTGTCAACGTGAAAAAGAATATTTCTCAAATTTTGCCCCTATCAATTCAGCGGTTCCAGAAGTTGGTTTTGAGAAAACTAGGTCATCCAAGATGGCTGAGAGACAGCGATAAATCAGACTCTTGAACAAAGTTGTTTCAGCTCTTGGCCTAGATAAAGTTTCTTGACACATGAATCAATCAACGAAGCGATTTCAGAAATGCTGTTTAAATGTGTCTCTAAAAACAGCAGAAAATTAAAGCTGGTCACCACCCAAATTGACCAATTAGCTTCATTTGAACATGCTTGCATCTCTATCACCCAAGGATGATTCCTGATAAATTTGTTTGAAATCAGCTAAATGATTTTTGAGAAACTATTTAAAGAAAAAGATGACAAACAGATGACAGACAGATGCCATGGCATAAGCTCTTTTAGATCAGGTGGGCTACAGGCTTTAACATTCCCCATAATAGATGCTGGATGCCATTCAGAGAATCTACCTGCCTGAAGGGGAATTCTTCAAAAGGCACATCTGCATATCATAACTGAGGCATATACCATGTTTCATTAAAATATCTGAAGCGGTTCTGTATATGTTGTTTACGAGATATTGTGGATGGACAGACATATTCAACAATTTACCAGTACAGTTTTCTGGAAATTGAGATTCAGAGTGCAGGAATGATTGATCCCAAAATGGGCAACGCATGGGTGGAGCTTAGCTAGAGATGGACATTTGGCATTTCTCAAGACCACTGCAGAATCTACTGAACAGTGAACAAGTAAAATCAGATTTACTCCTTTCTAAAACATATTACCAGTTATCCATATAGGTGATTTAACCACATAGTGACCACTCCATGGCTCCATAGCAGTCATCAGTCCACAATCGGTGTAGGGCAAACCTTCATAGTAGCTTGCTATCAGATTCCAGGATATTGTACTGTGAAAAATAAAACTATCTTTAATAGAGGCAAAGTATTAAAGGATAACTAACCTCATCTCATGATATCTACACAGATGACCTAATAGGCCACTCATAAACTATGCATGGAATTTTAAGCTTTTTATCATCCTGTCAAAGAAAGATATTCAGGCTTTAGTAGCTAAATGTTGGTACATTTCTACAGCTTATGATGGCTGTCATGATTTAACTATCTACCAATCAGAATAAACCTAGCATGTCTGCCTAGATATATGTGCTCAGTCATCGAGGTGCCTTCTAGCATGTGACAGTGCGGTATAAAAGTAACCATATGGGTAAGCTGTTGAATATTTTGAAACTAATTTGACTGGATGTTGTTGGTGCAAATTAGTTTCAAAATATTCAACAAGATGATTATTACATAATAAAGAATGTAATACATTGGCACTTACATGACATCACACACTATCGCTGAAGGGGACAAAATGGTGGCGATCACTGTTCAACATTTACACGATATTACAAAGCATATAATTGTGAGACAGATACATGAATGTAACAGTATATGAATGATACAGAATCGATAAACCATAATCTATCAGTGCAATACAATATTTGAGATGAGATTAGCATCTCTAACAATAACAACTTAGTGTTCATAATGTAGATGATTCAATGTGATGAGTATACCTCTGCTTTCAAGGCAGTATAAACACAAAATAACTAACATATCTATGTCCATCGAAAGTAACACCTGGTCCAGCATCTATAGCATATCGTGTATTCTTTGTATGTATTCAACTTAGCCAAGAACATTTTTTTGACAATTTATTATTAGAATTATTGAGCCATTAATAAATTTTCAAAAATAGTCTTCTCATGGGCTGCAAGCAGACATTCTTCAAGATGCCTGCTTAGGCTGCTTTGTTGCTCGGTCATTAGAAAGTTATACAGAAATATTCCTCTCGAGGTCTAACCTTTTTACCGACAAATCCCTGAAAAAGTTAATTCCTTATGATATAAAACTTATTCTGTTTAATATTTTGAAATTAATTTGACTGGAAGGCATTGCTGCCCTAGGCAGCAATGGCTTCCAGTCACATTAATTTCAAAATATTAAACAGTTTCCTGTCTGTTTCCCTTAAAAATGAGATCCAAGGAATGCATATCGGAAAGGTTTAAGTGATAGAATCTGTTAAAACACATTGTACTTTATTGCATAGAATCTAATTTGAAGAGATTTGACCATAAAACGATTTGGTAGTCTTCTTCCGATGATTCTGTTATCTGTAAAGCACGGTGTTCAGTTATCATTGTATATTTCTCAAATGTATGTAAATCAAAGCAATCAATTAAGCAGTGTTTAATTACCTAGTCATATATCCATTCACATAATTCTGGTTCAAAATCTGTAAGGCAAAATAACAACAGAAATACATTAATCCTCTACTGGTGCAGGAAATCTAAATTTTGGCAGATTCAATTCAATGTCCATTTCCAGGCCAAGAGAAGATTATTTTTGAAATGTTACCACTAAAATGGCTGGCTCAGTTATCGAACCAGGCATTTCTGTAGTGAATGTTCGGATATAGTCTTCTTCAAATCCAGTGCCGAAGCAATTTTTCACTGGCTAAAGCATTAAATGCTTAACTCTCTCTATCATCATTTCAAGGCAATTATACTGGTAAATTGTTATTGACGCGAACAAATAACACAAGATAATGAGAGTCAATATTATAGTAGACATATTCCTTAAAACTTGTGACAAATAAACCGTAATTATATACACACACATATATACTTTGGGCAGAAATCAGCCCGAAATAATTCTTCTGTCTCTTAACTCGCAATGACATTTGACCAATTAAATGAGAATTACAAGCCAGAAGAGTAACCTCTCCTCATCATGGCCCCGTGCAGCTGCTGGGACATGAGAATGATCAGTAATCACACGATCCAGAAGTGAACAGAATCCATGAAAGATGAGCGAGATTCACCAAATACATGAGCATGATACCAATTGACATCACTCACTAAGTTTAACCCTTGTGTTAACCCTTTAACCATCGGATTTGTTTTAAAAAAAATTAAATTTTCTCATATAAAATGTCCATTTGCAGACCAAGAAGACGATTTTTGAAAATTTACCACTGAAATGACTGGCTCGGTTATCGAGCCAGTCATTTCAGTGGTAAATTTTCAGAAATGGTCTTCTCTTGGTCTGCAAATGGACATTTCTCAAGACCATTGCAGAAACCATTTTTGACTGATATAAGTGTTATAGGGTTCAGGCATAATATGGCTAACACTTAGATTATTACTCATGACACCAATGGCCAGTGGGAGTAAAATATGATATGATACATACAATCATATTGTCGCTGATTACAGACATTTAATTTTTAGCTCAAATGGCCAAATATATCGGTCAAAATATCACTGCACTCTGGAATGCAGTTTGAGCCTGAACTTAGGAATAAAGCACGCTAGAATCACAAAATTATACAGGTCTATTCATAATTTGTATAACTAGATATAGTTTGAATTCAGTGTCAAATATCTAGGTTATAGGCTCTGAGTGCAGTCTAGTTTAGATCGTACCAGTATGAAGCGAAGGGCATTTCAAATGATATGTACAGATCTTAAAGACACGGTATGATTACATTCTTAAGCTTACATAGTACTACTTAACCCATACCATATTCTATCTTTTATTTTGTCAATAGCAAAAAAACTGAAGTACATTTTTGAACAATTTTGGTGGAAGATGTTGCAGTCTACGACAGCACCATCTCCCACCAAATTAATTGAAAAATGAACACCAGTTCATCTTTTAATTTAATTTGAAAATTTAGTCTTGACACCAGAGTGGTAAGGGTTAATCTTCAATAACAAATGATCACAAAGATCTAAAACTCACAGAGTACACATGTACCAAAATACATCTTTGACAAAGATTCACTAAATTTTTTTGAATAACTTACCCGACCCCAACACCCGGCACCAACATCGTCATTTACTGTACTGTAATCTTCCGATGCCCACAGCTGCTTGCCAGTCTTTAAGGCTTCATCATTAGTCAATGTACCCGGGTAATGATTTCTGACAAAGTAAAGGCATTACATCTAGTCAAATGTGTTACCCCTTTAACCTCTGAAAGGCCAGCGTCTCAATTTGAATACAAATATACAGGTAAGCTGCTGAATATTTAACCGAAGCCTATTGCCGCCATAGATCAGCAACAGCTCCCAGTCAAATAAGTTTCAAAATATTCAAAATAACGGACCTTTTATAGTAAAGAATTTGATAAGGGTTTAACCATCAAAGTTTTTCAAAATAGAAAATGTCAATTTACAGACCAAGTGAAGACTTTTTTTGAAAAATGTATCACTGGAATGACTGGCTCGATTATCGAGGGTCATTTCAGTGATAAATTTCCAACAAGAGCTCCGCAAAGGTCGCATAATACCCCGGCATGCTGACAAACCAATAAATTAGAGTTATCAGAAAATAGTGATTTCTTCATCAGAGCTAACCCAGTCATCCTCTGAATTTTCAAAATGACCCACTAAACGGTCATGGAGTTATCGTCCGGAAACCAATTTTCAAGATGGAGGCCAGTGGCTGGCAGCCATATTGGATTTCAGATCATCTACAAATCTGAGAAGTTTCTTCCTCAGACATTGTCCAGTAATCCTATGAAGTTTCAAAAAGGTCCACTAAACAGAATTGGACTTATCACTCGGAAATTTACAAGATGGCCGTCAGTGGCTGGCAACCATCTTGGATTTGGGATCATCATCGATTTCGATACGTTGCTTCACCAGACTCAGTCCACCCACGCTATTACGTTTTTTAAGTGATCTGATAAACTGTAACAGAGCTATCATCTGTAAACCAATTTTCAAGATGGTTGCCAGTGGCGGATCAATGTGAATTTCGATAGATTTCATCACCAGACCTAGTCTAACCACCCTATAAAGTTTCAAAGTGATCCGATAAATGGTAACAGTTATCATCTGGAAGCCAATTTTCAAGATGGCCACCGGTAGCTGTCGGCCATCTTGGATTTCAGATCATCGTCAATTTCAATAGGTTTCTTCCCCAGACCTAGCCTAACCACCCTATCAAATTTCAAAGGGATTCGATAAACAGTACCAGAGTTATCATCCGGAAACCAATTTTCAAGATGGCTGCCGGTGGCTGGCAGCAATCTTGGATTTCGGATCAGTGTCAATTTCTTCCCCCATACCTAGTCCAATTACCATATGAAGTTTCAAAGTGATCCAATAAATAGTCGTGTTATCATACGGAAACCGCCAGCCCGTCCGTAAACACCATCACATAATACCCAGCCAATTTTTTTGGTGGGGTATAAAAATAGTCTTCTCTTGGTCTGCAAATAGACATTTCTCAACACCGCTGCAGCTGTTTTTGGTCGACTTAATGGTTAAAGGGCTAACAGACTATGTAGACAACATCCAACCCGCATCATGCTGATATACAAAATGGTAATTCTTCCAGAGTCAGTAGAAGGATCATGTATATTTTGGAAACACTGCTGCTGAATCAGAACTCTCTGTTGCTTTCGTTGCTATAGGATTAGCAAATACCTTTGCCATTGGATACTATTTAAAGAGGAACTATCTGCAAGATTACAAAAATTTCGGAAATTTTAAATATTTTTTATTGCAATGTAACGAGTTTAGTGTACTATTAATGCATACTAATTATTTTACACAAATTCTGACTGTCACCCGTATTTGTGAAGTTATTGTTGTTCTGGATTAATAGATACGTGCACACGGGTTTCTTACATTTGTTTACGTATCACTCAGATTGGAGAGAACTCAGAAAATCATAAATATGTCTAGACAGTCACCGAAAATACTGGTGCCAGTGTGCTGCGAACCCCCGTGCAGCCTCAAAGTACAAAGCCTAACGGTGCCGAGTACTGATCAACAAAAATTTATAGAGCCGATATCAAACAAATTAATCCGTTGCCGACATCGCTATGATTACACAATGCAATACGGTCCTACAAAATACTCTGGTATTCTGTGAAATTTGTACGTTCTGTTTATGTTTTCAATTTTAATATTTGTGAAATTCATAATTTGCATCTTGTTTATTATTACGTGGTCGTATTTATAAGCAACGCTGTTCAAGTGCGATTATTGCCACACTAGAACCGTTTTATCCACATACTTCTGTATATTAAATCTTGAGATTTACCAGGCATTGGGTCTTTAACATTTTTATTTTAGATTTTACTTCAATACAATTAAATTTAACGGAATTAATTTCTTATTCTGTCGAGTGATTTCCAGAATCTGCAGTGGCCTTTATTTAGTCAAAAGACTATGTCGTAGTCAGATACTTGCTTCATTCTGATTAGGAAGTAAAAAACATCTGCTATGCGTCAAAGTGCATCGAAGATGGGCCACATCCACAAAGTCAAGCTAATCTCGCAGCAACAAGCATTTTTAGTACATTGGAGAGAATCTGATGACACCCAATTTTGAATACCAAAAGCATGAGAGGGTCCGGGTCAAGCTCACAACAATGTCAGTTTGTGACCAGCGCACAGATCCCACGAAATATCCTTCCTACTTTAAGGGGGCATTTGAATAAGAAATATGGAAAATTAGGAACAAACACAGCATTTTCGTTTGGAAATATGACAATTTGGGAACAAAATACAACAATATTGTTCATAAAAAATGTATCAACAATGCTTTTAAACATATTAACATTGCTTAAACAAACATCTTCTTCTTTCTTCTTTTCGATCGCTGGTATCACACTTGGAGAGCAGTTCTCAAGATGAAATCTGTGGTTTTCTGCAGTTCTTCCACAGGCCCATACAGCTTTTCAAGAACAGAGGTTGACAAAGGCCAGATCTCTTCTCTCAGCACCTGATACGTACTGCAACATTGAAGTATGTACTCTGTGGTCTGTTCTGCTTCTCCACAAGGACAAGCGGGTGATGTCGTAAGGTGGAACCGCCTGTACATGTGTTTGTTTAGTCTGTTGTGTCCAGTTCTGAGACGAAAAATGGTCACTTGCTCTGGCCTCGAGAGATGATGGTAGGCATCTTCTGATTGAGGTGTTCTATAGAGTGACTTGATGATAGTCTTCATCTCTGTATGGGTAACCATGTTTTCTGTCTGATTCTCTTCTGCACCCACCTTTGCCATCTTGTCTGCTTCCTCATTTCCTTGGACTCCACAGTGTGAGGGGATCCACTGCAAAGCTATCCGAAAGCATTAGATGGTTTGTAGTGCTTCTTCAAGTTGTGGCAGCTTACCTTTGCTGATAGCCTCAAGGACAGAGCGGGCATCAGATAAAAAGACAATCTGTGCAATAGTGTCTGCTGTTCTGCTGATGGTATTAGCTGCATGAACCAGTGCTTCGACTTCAGCTCTGTAGTTTGTGCAGTGTTTGCCCGTCGGTATTGCAGCTGACTCATGTTGTCCGTTTGGATACTGTATGTGCAGTCCGGCACCTGCGCTCATAATTTCATCTTTGGCTGATCCATCTGTGTAGATCCTTATCCATGTCTCCTGAGGGTACATTTCTTCCAGCATGGCTATGGTCAGGGCCTTCTTGCTCACATCACTGTGTTCATCTTTGGTTGTGAGATGAGGTACTGTGGTGCGAATAGCTATGTTCTCTAGTTTGTTTTCCCAGGGTGGAGGATCAAGGGTGTGGTTTGGGTCTTCTATTTGTGCTGGCAACATTTCTTGGTGTTTCCTTTGAAGTGCTTTTGTCTCTTTCACAAAACTTGATCTTTTAAGTCTTCCTGATGACAGCTGTGCTTGCCTGATCTTCATCGGGTGGTTGTTGAACGATTTGAACTTTGCAGCTTGGATCAGTGCTTTGCATTCCCTTCCTTTGCTAAGTGGGGGGATGCCTGCTGTCTGCTCCATTTTTTCTATTGGTGTTGGTCTCATTCCACCAGTGATGATGCGCAGTGCCTGGTTTTGTACTCTGTCGAGGTTCTGTTGATGAGATTTAGCTGCTGTCATCCATGAGCTGGATCCATACTCAAGGTGTGGTCATACGGCACCTAGGTAGATGGTCTTGAGGATCCTTTCATTGGCACCCCACTTTGTTCCTGCCAGCTTCCTCATGATGTTTAGCTTTCTTCTGGCCTTTGCCTCTGCATTCTGTATGTGCTCCTTCCATGTTAATCTTCTGTCGTAGGTGACGCCCAGGTATGTCTGCTTGTCCTCGTACTCGAGTGGAGTACCGCCCAGTGTCAGATTGCCAACCTTGGTTTTGGTGGACAGTGAGAATAGCATGGCTGATGATTTTCCTTTGTTGATGGTAATACACCAGCGATTGGCCCAAGCTGTAATTCTGTCCAAGGCGAGCTGCATTCTGTACGTGGCAGTCGTTGTGTACTCCTCGGTGCACCAGAGTACGAGGTCATCTGCATAGAGGGCTGCTTGGATCCCATTGGGCAGCTCTGCTATAATGTCATTAATGAAGAGTATGAACAGAGTTGGTGATAATACTCCGTCTTGTGGCACCCCTTGTCTCAGCAATACATTCTGTCCAGATTGTCCATCCACAAGCACCCTAGCTCTGCGATTGTGTAGGTATGACTTGGTCCATCGGAACATGTTGCCACCGATGCCTGTGCGCCGAAGCTTCACGAGGAGGCCATCCTTCCACACCTTGTCAAATGCCTTCTGCAGATCGATAAAGGCAGCTAGCATCACCTTCTTGGCTTGAAAAGTGTCCTCTATGCCCTGTGCAAGATGTGTTGTTTGATCTTCTGTGCTCCTGTATCTTCTGAAGCCGGCCTGCTCTGAAACTATAATGTTCTCCGACTCCAGGTACCACTGCAACCGCTGGTTCAAAAAAGCATCCGCTTTTGTTTCTACGAGAATTCTTAATACTTACCAGATGTACTATTATGATAATGTCTATTATCCAGTCTAGGTCAAAATAAACAATTAAAACTCCGCACTCTCCTGGTCCTGCCCATACTGTGTCCGGGAATACCATAGCCGCAGGTACCGAGTCCATTCCCAATCACAGTCAGATTCGTCTTATGTTTGCCTTGGCAAAACTGCGAAAGCAGCTCAGCCTCACCTCAGCGGGGCGGCTGAGGCAGGGCCATAGTACATCTGGTAAGTATTAAGAATTCTCGTAGAAACAAAAGCGGATGCTTTTTTGATTCTACTTCGAATAATACTTACCAGATGTACTATTATGATAAACTCCGGATTTCGACAGCCAGGAAATGCCGGTGGGAGGAGGTGAGGCTCGAACCAGCACTCATCAACCATCCAACAGAGAAGGTTGTGAAGAGACTAAAACCCTGGCATACGCTTGGGTTCTGCTATCTGACTCATAGAGTGCTAAACTTCCATGGTCTAGACCGCGCTCCCCCCCCTCTTTTGTCCGCACAAAACCAGAGGGATGTCCATGGGGATGCAACACCCACCAGACCCGTGTCAGCCCCAAGTCTCAGCTAGGGCAGTCCAGTAGAGTGCAAAGAAGCTACTACAACTTCAAATCTTTGAAAAAACTATCAGTATATCGATTAGATTTTCAAATTGGAATGAGTCTCATGTCTGTATGAGAGGATAAATATACTCTTGTACCAGACTATTCACTTACTCAGTCTGGTATTTCGACTGGAAGTAAATATATTTATAGTCACTTAATTAATGTAAACACTCACCATTTTTGAGTGGTCGATCTGTATTGATCATCACAGGAGCTAGGCCCAATCCACGGTCGTACTCAGTCATGTGCATAGCGCTTGGTCAGTGTAGGTGGAAGTCCTTTGTGATGTGTGCGAAGTAGTGGTCGGACGTGGCTTAGTTTAGGTTCGACAGATTGGCGACGGCTACTGGATTAAGTGTGCTGGAGATGTCTCGAAGGTAGAAATCAGTGAATGACGACTCGGCATGCCATTGTGCTACAGACATCACCTGCTCTAAAGAGACACCCTTATAAAGGGCCGATGATGCTGCTAGTGCTCGGACCTCATGGGCATTCGCACGATCAATCTGCTTTCCTGTAGCGATCTTGTGCGACATCTGAATAGCGTCAACTATCCAACGAGAAATAGTATCTTTCGAAGCACGTAAATGGGGAGCTTTGAGACATAACCACAGAGATTTCGGGTCGTCTCTCCACTCAGAAGTACGTTTCTTATACATCTTTAGACATCTGACAGGACACCAAGCACAAGAATTTGGGTCATGTCTAGTTAAACTTGGCAAATTGATCGGCTGTCCTGGATATTTAAGTGACTGATTCTTTGCCAGGAAACAAAGACGTGGAAGTAATCTTAAACCTTCACCCGTGACGACAAAACGGTCTTGTTCGGCAGAAAGCGCATGGATCTCGCTTCTCCTTCTCGCCGACGCTGCTGCAACCAAGAAAACTGATTTAATAGTTAACAGTTTAATGTCAATAGTTCTAATCGGTTCAAAGGGAGCATGCCCTAAAACCTGTAGAACAAGAGATAGATTCCATGATGGGATAGGAATTGGCTGTCTAGGTCGCAGATTGCTCATTCCTTTAATAACTTCATTCAAGGTGTCATTCTCTACTCCCCCAACGGTGAGACTAGGAATGACAGAAGCTAATGCAGACTTATATGCTGCTAGGGTAGAAGGTACAAGTTTGTCAACTTCGTATAAATGACAGATAAAATCTGCTACGTGTTGAACAGATGCAGAAAAGGGATCAATATCTCTTCTCTCACACCACTGTGCAAATTTGTTGATTCTATAATTATATGTTTTTGTGGTAGAAACTCTTCTGGCCGAAGCAACAAACTTCGCTGCTTGCTCAGAAAAGCCACCCTCAATTGCACGCTGCTTGACAACATCCATGCAGTCAATTTGAACATTTCTGGTCTGTCGTGAAGGTACAGACCCTTGTTCTGAGAGATTACATCTCTTGTGTCTGGAAGAGGGATTGGACTGCAGACCAGAAGGTCCAGCAGATCCGTAAACCATGATCGGCCTGGCCAATAAGGAGCGATCAGTAGTACTTGGCACATCCCCTCTCTTATCTTTGCCAGAACTTTCGGGATGAGAATTGTTGGAGGATACGCATACGCGTACATTCCCTTCCAACTTATCGCCAGTGCGTCTACTGCTAGAGCCAACGGGTCCGGGATCGGTGACACGTACGTGACCATCTTTGCGTTTGTCTTCATCGCAAATAGGTCGACATTCGGCTTGCCCCATTGTTTGAATAGAACCTCTGCTACCACTTGGTTGAGCTGCCATTCCGTCGGACGACAAACCGTCCTTCGACTGAGAGCATCCGCTAAGATGTTCAATCTTCCTGGAATGTGTGCTGCCCGAAGAATAATATTCCTCTCTTGGCACCACAGCAGAAGGTTCCAAACCATCATACACAACTCCGGTGATCTTGTCCCGCCTTGGCGGTTTAAATAAGACACCACTGTTGAGTTGTCTGTCCTTACCAGGACAATTTTGTCTTGAACTCGACCCTCGAACTTCTGCAGTGCTAATACCACCGCTAATAGCTCGAGTACATTGATATGTTTCTGCGCATTGGTCCGATCCCATTCCCCGGACACTGACTGATTGTCCAATACCGCTCCCCAACCTGTCAACGAGGCATCCGTGAACATGGACATCTGAGGTTGAGGAGGTTGTAGAGGAACACCTCGCAGGAGATTCTGTTCCGACAACCACCACTGAAGGTGGAATATCAATGGTTCTTTTACTGGTATTCTCAGAGATAACGGATCTGTTCTCTGTGACCAGAACGACATCAAGTACATCTGAATCGGCCTGCGCCTGAGCGCCGCATATGGCACCACCTTCTCCAGAGATACTAGCAAACCGAGTATTCTGAGAAATTGACGTGCCGTCAGATAGGCTCCTAGAGAAACTGACTCCAATACTGCAATCAGGCTTCTGACTCTGCTCTCCGCCGGAAAAGCTACGCCGTCCCTGAGATTGAAAAAAATTCCCAGATAAACAAACTCCTGGGATGGAGTCAGTTCTGATTTCTCTAGATTCACAATCCATCCTAGCTTCTTTAATAAGTCTAGGACTACCTTCAGATTGCTGCGCAGAGTGACTGGATTCCCCGCCTTTAGCAGCCAGTCGTCTATGTAAGTGTGAACAGCTATGTTTCTCCTGCGAAGTAAAGAAGTCATGGCGAGAACCACCTTGGTGAAGACCCTCGGAGCCGTGGTCAGGCCGAATGGAAGAGCATTGAATTCCCAAACATTGTCTTGGAATGCAAATCGCAGGTACTTCTGAAAGGGAATTGACATTGGAATATGAAAATAAGCATCCTTCAGATCTATTGATACCGCCCACATGCCTTTCCTGAGCCCTGTCATCACAGCTGCTACCGTCTCCATCTGAAACCTGGGAGAAAGAATAAATTTGTTCAACGGTTTGAGATTGAGAATTGGTCTCCACCCTCCGGTACGCTTCGGAACTAGGAACATAATCGAATAGAAGCCCAGTGATGACTGATCGGTTACCAGGTGAATCGCCTTCTTCAGACGAAGCGATTCTATCTCTGACTGAATGGCAACTAGACGGTCTAATTCCCTTGGAATAGGAGTCCATATTGGAGTCGAGATTAACGGAACTAACGATTGATGGATGAGCCAGTCCGGATCGTAGCCGTTTCTTATCCACTGACAGACTAAATAGTCGCGCACGACCTGTTCCCATTGGCTTAGGAATAGCTGAAGTCTGCCTCCGACGGAAGGAATCTGCACACAGTTGTCGGTCGAGATTAGCCGACAAGACGCTACATCGCATGGGTGAAGATTCTCGACTCCATTTGTTTCCAAAGCCGCCGGTATTGATTCCGCCGAAAACCCGTCAGGAACGAGCCCCACGGCCGCCCCGCGGCTTCTTGTGGTATGACGGTCCGGAACCGCCGCCGCGACTATCCTTACGGTAGCCGCCACGGCCCGAACCGCCACCCTTCCTGTCGTCCTCATACGGCCTCTTACTAGAGGGCTTGTATGTGGACGAACGGCCAGGCCCTTGTGCTCCGGATGGCCTATGGGCATCACGGGCAGAAGGACGGAAGGGCGATCTAGGACGCTGCCTCTGCTGGTCCTGTCTGTGTTGACGGTAGGACTGTTGCGGCTGAGTCCTCTTGGTCGACTTCCACGACTTGCCGACCACCTCTTGCTCCGCCACCATCGATGCAACTTTAGAAAGCGCTTGTCGTGCCGAGCCGCCGAACAAGCCTGGACCAATGAAAGGCGCAGAAGATAACGCTGCCCTCATTTCCGGTCCTGGTTCCACACAATCGAGAACCATTCTCCGCCGCTCTGCTAAAGTTCTTGTGATCACCCTGGCCAGGCAATCCTGAGACAGGCGCATGGTGTCCCGAACAACTCCGGGAGCAGCCTCTGGCACCTGTCCGCCTTCCGCCGTGCAGTCCAGCATACCCTGCAGGACGGTACACCCGTGCGACAGCGCAGCCATGGCTGCCCTAGCCGCATCCTCAATGAGCGTGAGCTCATTAAACGGGTCTTTGTTGGTCTGGGAAACCAAGGGACGTGACCGCCCCTTGGCCTTCCCAGCCAACGGCCTATTCAGCGCCTCACGTTCCGCAACGGAAAGCCGTGGAACCCTGGCGTATTGATGATAGGCCTGCTCCGGAAAACGGACCCTACTCCTTATCCCCTTCGGGGCCTTGGGCAATGCATAGTCTGGCTGAACCAGACGATATGCCGCAACTTCCAACATGTCAGAAGTCTGCGAGTCCAAGGGGAGTGTAGGCATGGCCGAAGAGCCACTGGACAGAGCGCTAGCCG
Source organism: Chaetoderma sp. LZ-2023a (assembly GCA_034401795.1). Classification (NCBI taxonomy): domain Eukaryota; kingdom Metazoa; phylum Mollusca; class Caudofoveata; order Chaetodermatida; family Chaetodermatidae; genus Chaetoderma; species Chaetoderma sp. LZ-2023a. The sequence goes on along the minus strand of CM067369.1, from coordinate 19,002,557 downwards.
CACGCTCTGACATCCGCTCCATCGCCGGATCGCGCTGAGATCCTAGATCTGATGCCAACCCGAGACGATTGGTCATCCATCCAAGGACCTGCACCCATTCAGCCTCGGCGCAGAAAGCGGAATCGTCCATTAAAGAACTTCCGTTTTCATCTTCCCTCTCTCCCTTAGATGAGAGGGCCACCGACGATCCATGCTGAGCGCTACGATAAACGTCTCTGCCAGGACAGAGCGCATCCGTAGCGCGACTACCAGCGGTACCGGTATCCAACGAACCGTCGGATACGGATTCTCCGCAGTCCATCGGCTCCAACACGGGATCCGGGACTACGACCGCCTCAATCACGGCTGGCACGGTAACTCCGATAGGAGCCGCACCCAACGCCGTCGGGATAGCCGTCGGAACCGCAAACCACGGCTCCGCCGGCATATCCGGTTGCACAAGTGACGGATGAAAAATGCCCGACGGAACGTCGACATCACCATCCGCCTGGCAAACCCGTACAAATCCCGAGGGAGACCCCTGGGACGTACTCGGCATTGCCGACATTGAAAGATCCGGCATGCCGGAATCTTCCATCAACAGGAATTCTTCTTCCTCTACCGACGGCTCTTGAGCCGAGGACAGAGAAAGGTCAGGTGCATGGCCCTCAGCAAAACTAGCCGGACCACCTAATGGTTGCCCTGCACCAGCTTGCCTCACCGGACCCGTGGACTGTAATGAATCAAACATGGCCTTGAACTGGGCCGCCCATACGCCCAGTGCTGAATCCATCCTCTCATTCAGCCGACCTTCCAGTCCAACCAACGACGCCTGCTGACGCTTCACTGCCTTATCCTTCTCTATGCGCTCCAGCCTCGCCCGTCGATCCCTGTCAAACTCAGCCACCATTGCCGACGACCACTTGGCGCACACATCACACGGACTGCCGACCTTACACCTCGCACACGCCACACAGTGATGTCCAAGATACTTGCGTTTCATGAACCTATTACACTTCTGGCACAACGTGTCCGGGTTCTTCGGTTTCTGCGAACACAGAGGAGAATTAAAACGCTGCACATGACAAGTGATGACGAGCAATACGCACAATAGACTTGATAGTTAAGATTTCTTAAACACATTAACTTTCTCTTAAATTAATGATAACAAGTCTTAGGCAGGAAATATTTGAAACTTTTTTGAGTGAAAATTTTACAAAACACAACTCAGCCTTTAACTAGCGTTAAATAACCAAGAAAACCTCGCCGATCACTACAAACACCCTCGACAATGAAGCGAGAGCTAAAATCGGCGATAACAGAGTGCCTGGATACCCCAAGCCAATAACGACATATTACATGGGCGCCGCCATCTTGGCTAAGGACGCATCCATCTTAGAGGAACCGAGTCGCAAGAGAAATTAACCGAGTACCCGAATTAAAACTAAAAGTTAACGGGTACAGAAGCGACTCCAACAATGGCTACCATTATAAATCAATGTGCCAATTTAAGGAAATTTCAAACAGTCATTATGGCACGAATGTATAAATTCTAGATTGATACAACCTGCCCCTGTGATGATTTTCCAAGTTCCTCCATTAGTCCAGCGATGGTTTTCACAAACACGCGCTAAAACTGCTTAATTTATCAATTAAATGACACTCTAAACACATGCGACTTGAAACAAGCGCAAAATAGACGAATCTGACTGTGATTGGGAATGGACTCGGTACCTGCGGCTATGGTATTCCCGGACACAGTATGGGCAGGACCAGGAGAGTGCGGAGTTTTAATTGTTTATTTTGACCTAGACTGGATAATAGACATTATCATAATAGTACATCTGGTAAGTATTATTCGAAGTAGAATGATGATGCGCTCCATGGTCTTGCATATGCAGCTTGTAAGACTGATAGGACGGTAGCTCAGCACTTTCGTCTTGTTCTTCCCTTTTTTCAGAATAGGAGTCAGTCTGGCTTCCTTCCAGCACTGAGGAACCTCTCCATTGGTCCAACTGAGATTAAAGATGTCTAGCAACTTGCGGAGAGATGCATTACCAAGGTGTTGGATCATTTCAATCGTAATGCCATCTGTCCCGGGAGATTTCTTCTTCTTCATTGGCGGATAGCCTTCTTCAGTTCTGCTAAACTAATGTCAACTTTCATTGCATCGTGAGTGTTGGTGTCTGTTCTTTCCTTTTGCTCTTTTCTAACCTCTTTTTGATGCATCCGTGGTATAGAAATGTTGCTTTCTTTTGCATATGCCTTCGCAAAGGCATCTGCAGCCATCTTTCCTGTCAGTGTTTGTCCATCTTCTTCAAGAGTAATCTTCTCTCCCCCGACACCCTCATCATTCAGTGCTTTAGTCAGTCTCCATAGCTTTGTGGTGTCCCTCTCTAAATTAAACCCTGCCGTCTTTTCCCTCCAGCTTCTTCTTTTGGCCTCCAGCTTGGTCTTTAGATACATGGCTTTAGTTTGTTGTAGCGTGAAGTGGTTTTCATGACAGGGATTACCCTCTGCATCTTCTCTGGCCTTGTCTAGTTTATCATGTGCTGCTTGCAGTTCTGTTGTCCAGTAGGGGCGATAGTTTTTCCTGAACCCTCGAGGAATCGCTTCGTTGGCAGCCTTGAGGATACTTGAATTAAATTCCTTGACCACATTGTTGATGTTTCTCCCTTCTACTGCTATGTTTTGGGTAAGCTCACTGGAACGAATGCCGAACATATTCCAATTTGCCATTTTGTAGTTCCACCTTGATGTTGAGGTGTACTTGTCGAAATACTTCCAGAAAGAGAGAGGAGGACTGGGCGGTGGTCGCTTCCTCCTAACTGCGATCAAACATGAAACCCCCTTAGCCCCTATGTCTCAAATATTAGCATCCTCGAAATAGATCCCTCGATTATGACTCTGCATCTCCTAATATAACCATACTGAAAAAGAATTGCAAGCGTAGGTATAAAATTACTCGAGATTTGGACTTGAGAAGAAATGGATGGATGAACAGACAGATGATAGACGACGAGCGGCATCACATAATATGTTATTGTTTAGAGCAGGCACATAAATATAAGGTTTTTTTAATTTCTTTTTGCCTCATCATAAGATTATATAACAACCAAAATCAAGCTCTTTGTCATATTTACTGACAGCTATAGCAAGAATTGGTCTATAGCAAGTGATGGTAAAGTATAAATGTATTTTATTAACATTGTGTATTCAAGGTGAGAGTTTGATTGCAACAGAGAGTTATTATTACACGAACAACTTTTTGTTCTGCTGCTGCAGTAGTTTGAATATATCCTACAAATATATTTTTTGACCAGGAGCTGTGTCATCAATCTAGTTTCCAAAAGGATTGGAAGGAAGTATCTCCTGTGACACAATGTGCAGCGATGTCAAAGGAGCAGCACGTTAGTGAACCAAGGATTTTATTCTTCCTCCATTCGTCCCAGCCACACAGTGGGATGTCTTTGTCACTGACTTCGACTGTCGCTTTTAGGTAAACTCTAGCTTGGCTTTGTTTGTGGAGAGATTCACATTCTTCAGTTGTTCTGCTGTTATATGGAGGTTATCGCTAGGCTTCATTTCACCTACAATGTCTACATCGTCTGCATACTCCATCTGTAGTTGGAGGCCCAGTGTAGATACTGTTGGATTTGGTCTTGTGGAATGCTCTCGCACAGATGAGAGGGCTCATTTTCAACAAGGTATCAATATAATGTCATTTTTATCCACATCGCTAGTCACAAGGGCTAATGTGACCATGGCATGTTTCTTGTTCTTCATACGACATGTCCAATAACTCTGGTTCTACTAGAGGGATCTTCTCCAAACTTGGGTGGAAGTTTTCCCGTGAGATAAAACACAACAGCAATAGATTTTGGCAACAACTTTCAGCAACATTGTTTCTAAAATAGACACATTTGACCGTATGCTGGTTCGATTGAAAAATATATCAAAGATGCTGGTATTGGACAAATTTGTCCTTGTGTTATTAGGAGCCATATTTTGAAATGATATTGTGGAATGTCACAGAGAGATGTTAATGCTTTAATGGTCAAGCTGGTCAGGAATGACTTCAAAGTGGTCTTTGTCAGGCCAAGATAGTACTTTTGAAATTGAGGGATTGAAATGGTTGGCTTAACCATTTACTAGTCCAGCCAGCCTCTGTAATGGTCTTTAGGAATATGTCCATTTGAAGGTCAAGAGAAGACTATTTTTGAAAGTTTGTCACTGAAATTACTGGCTTGGTCAACAAACCAGTCATTCCAGTGATAAACTTTCAAAAATAGTCTTCTCTTGGCATGAAAATCAGCATTTCTCAATGCTAACAAACTAACAAACTAATGATGCAAGGGTCACCTGTAAGAATTTATCTATCAACAATCGATTCTTACCCAATGTAATCAACAGCATCAGCCAAGGCAGGATCATATATAATGTCTTTTGCAAATGTCCAACCTAGATCATCAGGTGCTACTATTCTTGTGTGGGCAAGTCCTGCTGCATCTAAAGCTTTACGCAACACCTAGAACACAGATATATGTATCAATAACAAGAACGACAATCAGAGATTGCTAAAGTATGCTCCCCATTCCATCAAGCACAACCTTCCATCCAAGATTGGTCACCATGACCGTAAACTTTGACACCAAAATCGAAAGGGTTCTTCGAAACACCAAGGACAACCTCCCACCTAAGATTAGTAATGATCTCTTCAACTGAACTCAAGCTATCATCCCGAAACGTAATATTACAGCATTAATTATGTCACCGTGACGGTACCCTTTGACCGTTTGGCCCAAAAATCGATAGGGTTCTCCGGACCACCGAGGACAGGCTCCCACACCCGATTGGTAATGATCCTTATATTTACATAGGGGGTGGGGTGGGGGGGCATAATTAAACCATACATCGCCAAAACTTCAAATACCTAAATTCCCTTTCAAAGCAGAAGGAACATATCTGCAAAATTTGGTTTTAATCCATCAACAATTGATGAAACATGCCACCCACATATTTTCCCCATAGGCTTCAATACTTTGAATGTGGATTCCTAAAAGTATAGGCAACACTGTATCTACATGTAACTTTAGTTCCAATACTGAAATATAAACTGAGAAGTTTTATAAACACAAAAACTTAACATGAACAAAATGCATAGTTTTGTATCAATGTAACAGTGGCATTGACATTTTTGAGCGATTGACTGTGTGTTGTCAATGTCATCATGTGAATTCCTAGCAGCATAGGTAACCATGTATCAAATCTTACTTATAGTACGGTCAACCAATTTGAAATATAAACTGAACTCTTTTGCTAAACGCAAAATACTAACATTGAGTATTCAGTTTTGTACCACTGTCACAGTAACTTGACCTTTGACCATATGACCTGGCAATCATCCTGCATCCGCATGGTATAAAGATACATGTTCCAAACTTTTGCTCAATTAGGTTTAACCATTCGTGAGATATAAGCTGAAAACGTTTGCTTACAAAAAGACTTAAGTGAAATAAGCTTTATAAACAGGTCACAATGACCACGTTGCTATCATCACCCTGCATCCTCATACTATAAGCATACATACATCAGTTTTGTTGCATTAGGTTTAACTAGTCCTGAAATACAGGCTGAAAAAATTAACAGTGAAAGAACAATTGGTATTATCAAACTAACATTGACCTTTGACCTGCTGACATCCCTCTTACCACACTGGTCCCTCATGGTGTAGGGATCCATGTCTCCAAATTTAGTTGTAATTGGGCTGACCAGTCCCGAAATATAGGGAACTGAAACAACGCTAACACAAAAACTTCATTTTAAAAGAACCAAGTTCAAAACAATGTTGGCCTTTGACTTAGTGACATCGCTGTTAGTGGGTTCCTTCATCTTGATATAGACAGTCATGTGTCCAGGTATGGTCCTATTTAGATCCTGCATCCCAAATATATAGGACAAGAAGCAAAAAACTTAAGCAAACCCTTAACATTGATGCCTCCCTCACCATTGGAAAAGTGATACTTATGTCTCGAATTCTGCTTCACAGACAAGACAATGACCATGACCATTGACATCACTATCAACATTTTACTTTATTTTGGTACAGGTAACCAGATGTTAAAGTTTCGTTACAGTACTATTAAGCAATTCTGAAATATAAGCTTACATAATTTGCCAACTAAAAAACTTAAAGATGAGGTCAAATATCAAGGCTACGATGACCTTGACCTTTCACATAGTGATGTCACTATCAGCAAGCAACTTCCCAATTGCATAGGATACCATGTGTACAATATAAACGACTTTCTATTTTCTAAATGCAAAAACACAGTTGAAAAAGCAGAGGTCAAATAGCAAGGTTAGAATGACCTTGACCTTTAACCTTGTGACCTCACTATCATTATGCTATCTCCTTATGGTATAGGTAACCATCTCTCCAGCTTCCAGTTGGATTAAGCAATCCTAAAATATAGGCAAAGATGATTTGCTAAAAGCAAAAACATGTCGTCGCTTCGCAGGCGAGACAAAACAAGCTCAACTGTGGGAAACAATTCACTGATTCAGAGTTTACCAGAGCGATGGGGGGGGGGGGGGGAACTAAACAAATATTCCAGAGATCCCTGAATCAATGACTAAATCTAAATCTACTTTATCCAAGATTAAATGCGATGTATCTATTTAAAGGGACGCTAACCTCATCTCAGATGTTGTATTGTACCGAAATTATGGTTTATAGATTCCATATCATTCATATTCTGTCACATTTCCATATCTGTATCACAATTATCTGCTTTGTAATATCGCGTAAATGATGAACAGTAGAGCTGGGCGGTATTGATATTTACATGACGGTATCGGTACCATGAAAAAATACCGCAGTACCACGGTATACCGTCATCTGAGCTTGAGGCATGCCACGAAATTAGAACAATTTTTTCCATTTCCTTTTCACTTCCATCTCCAATCAACGGTAAATATAAGTAAAATAAATAAATCGGCTTCCTGATTTAGAGAAGAAAAACATGGCTATTGCGACTGTTTAGTTTCACGATTTTATTAGGTCACTATTTTTATTGACGTAATATCATTCACGGGAATATCGGTCAAAGGGTGTGGTCGACTCGCTAACTATAACCCGCTGTTTGAGACATCGGGTGCACTATTTTCAATCTGGATTGTTCCTGCTATTAATGCGTGCGACCAGCAAATGGTAAATTTTATTTTGGCAGTCGAGCGCTTTGATAAACAGAGTCCAGACAAAATGCGCGAGTGTTTAAATGGGGCGAGTGTTGTACTCTTTTATTTCTGTTGGCGTCGTATATTCTGTTACTCGCGAAAACAGACCTATACACATACATATAACATGACATCGTCTGCACATCTGGTACTCAGTAATTATCAGAAGCTTTGGAATCGGCTGTATTCAGAGTACCCGATGTGCAGACTCGTTACTCGCCATGCTTCACGTGAACAATGCGTGTAAAAAGCTATTTCCGCGAACTTCCGACGTGTAGCCAGTTGAAAAATGAATTACAAAAACTAAAACACTATAATTTTTAGGTGTCCTTACTTAAACTGGATTTAATCCGTAAAGAAATTTCTTAAAACAAGCCAGAAAAATAAAAAATAACGACTTCAACGCTGCTCGGTGTTAATAAATTAGCACGTGATCAAAACGGCGCGAGCAAATACTACGTTTTAGTACATTTTCATTGATAAATTCAGCATAGTAATGTATTTTCCCACGGTCTAGTTCATGATCAACCAATCAGATACGTCTGTGCGAGATTGCTGTTGTGTTTGAATAGCACGCAGTTTGTATGTTATTTTGTTATTCTAGCGTGTTACATTACAAATAATAGAAACGGGAATAGGGTAAATATTATAGTGTAATTACTACCGCCGGACGGCCAGAGAATGAGTTTAGATGTTTTAAATAAAGCAATTTTACCGTGAGACTTTCAAGACGTACGTTTAACATACAATTCTGCCTGTCATTATTTTGTAATTGACGTCTTGACGTTTGTTTTTACAACGACCCTTTCACCTCAACTCCGCTAATAGTTAAGGATGCCTGTATTTTTGGCACTATTAGCACTTATTTACCCTTGGTCAAGCCAGATGTTATGAATATATATTTCAAATATTGCTCAAACATTATGGACGGTATTCACGGTATTTGGAAATGTCAACGGTCACGGTATCGGTTCACAGTATACCGCGGCCCTCACGGTACTACCGTCAGACCGCCCAGCTCTAATGAACAGTGATCGCCACCATTTTGTCTCCTTAAGCAATAGTATGTGATGTCATGTAAGTGCCAATGTGTTACATTATTTAATATGTAATACTTATCCCATTGAATATTTTGAAACTAATTTGACTGGAAGTTGTTGCTGCCTATGGCAGTAACAACATCCAGTCAAATTAGTTTCAAAATATTCAACAGCTTACCTGTATGATCGCTTTTATAAGAAATTGCCAAACTATAGCTGGCACCTCTATGACCGAGTGCATATACCGAAGTGGGCACGCTAGGTTTATTCTGATTGGTTGAAAAGTAAATCATGACAGCCATCATAGGCTGTAGAAATGTACCAACATTTAGCTACTAACGCCTGAATATCTTTCCTTAGCGCCATGATAAAAAGCTTAAAATTACCTGCATAGTTTATGTGTGGCATATTAGATCACCTGAATAGCTCTTGAGAGATGAGGTTAGTTATCCTTTAACTATATTTAGCATCTTCACATAATGATGGGGGTAGGGTGGGTGGGTGGGGGGAGGGTGGGTGGGTACTTACTTTTACGTAGGTGGTATTGCAGTGCTTTTCATTCCAAATCTGCAAAAGATTAAGTCAACAAATAGGACTGCTATATCAAAACTAAGATAATCACAAGAACACTATAGCCATGTATTGAACACGGTGTTATGAAATAAGAGTACATTCCAAAAGGCTCTTAACTCGGCTATCTGAGAGAACATCAAATAGTACACACCATCCTAGAATCTAGAAGTGGGGCCCAAAAAGACACAACCATTTCTAGGTTTGCGCGATTACGTGATTAAATCGAAAATCGTGATTATGTTTTAAATCGCGAATTTATATGATTAACAAGAGTTTTAGTGAAACTCAACATACGGCTGCAAAAATACTTGTTTGAGGAATGATAAATGTGAATAATTAGTCTGTTTGAATCTTAAGCTTTGCAGACGAGATAACACCAGTTGGTGTATGCAAGGGAGATAACTCTGACAATTATGGGGGGATTTTGCAGAAAGGAAATCATGACACTTCGTCTATACCTAACACATCTGCCGGGAAAAAAAATGTAAATGTATAGGTTCAAGTCTTCAAGATCTAGCCTGGACAAGAAAATTTTGATGAATTTTAATATTTCAAGGGAGCTACCTCTCATGACTATGCGAGGATTTTGTCGAAAGCAAATCATGACACTTCGTCTATACCTAACACATATGCTGGAAAAAAATTGCGAATGTAGGTTCAAAACTCTTCGAAATATGGCCAGGAAAAGAAGATTTGGACAAATTGTAATCATTCAAGGGAGATAACCCCTACGAATATACGAGGATTTTGCCGAAATGAAATCATGGCTTCCGTGAATATGGGCGGATCATGCCAAAACAAAATCATGACACTTCGGCTATATGTACATCTTTTGAAAAAAAATTTGAGTGTGGGTTCAAAACTCATCGAGATTTGGATCATGACTCCTGCGAATATGGGCGGATCATGCCAAAACAAAATCATGACACTTCGGCTATATGTACCACATCTTTTGAAAAAGAATTTGTGAGTGTGGGTTCAAAACTCTTCGAGATTTGGCCTGGACAAGACAATTTTGACAAATTTTAATCTTTCAAGGGAGATAACTCTGGCGAATATGGGCAGATCTTGCCGAACCGAAATCATGACACTTCGCCTATACATAACACATCTTCTGGGGAAAAAATTGCGAGGGTAGGTTCAAAACTCTGAGATTTGTCCCGGACAAGAAAATTTTGTCAAATTTTAAGCTTTCAAGGGAGATAACTCTAGCGAATACGGGAGGATTTTGACGAATCAAAATCATGACACTTCGTCTATAGGTAATATATCTGCTGAAAAAAAATTGTGACTGTAGGTTCAAAACTCTTCGAGATCTGCTCCGGACAAGAATCAGATGGACGGACGCATGGATGGACGGACGGCGAGCGCCATCACATAATACTACCACGCCATCACATAATACTACCCTGCTCTGCGCGGGCGTATAAAAATCAAATAATTGAATAATAGTGAGTATTTTCTATTGCATAAAATATTTCAAAACCTAATTTCTAATTACTTTTTAATGCGCTCAGTCATGAAAAATGACATTTTGCTTATATTAGTGACTGTATGTCCATTTGCAGGGCAAGAGAAGACTATTTTTGAAAATGTATTACTGAATGCCTGTTCGAGAATTGAGCCAGGCATTCCAGTGATACATTTTCAAAAATAGTCTTCTCTTGCCCTGCAAATGGACTTTTCTAAACAGCAATTTTCGTCATTGATATTCTTTCATTGCTGTCTTGGTAATTTGTATCCAAGCTGATTAATCGAGTAATTATGATTATTTTTTAATAAGCGATCGCGATCACTCAACGCAATAATTGCACAAGCCTAACCATCCCAATATGAGGGGATATATGGGGACAAGGTATCTTAAAGGTGACCTGCAAAGCTTTCAAACATTGTTAGTTCAGGTAATAGATAATAAGGACTTTAAGCAGTCAGGTAATATTTATAAATGTATAGTTCAATTGGTCAGGAACTCTTCTTATGGTTTTCTTACGCTGGATCAGTTGGATCCAAATCCGAATGTCAGTGCTCTGTTCTGCACTTGCTTTTATGCTCTCGGTCCCGGTTACAGTTGCTCCTTGGGTGTAACCGGAATGAGGAAAATCCGGTTACGTGTAACCAGATTTTCTACTTTGTAACCGGAAATGTTGAATTTGTAACTGTAAATTTCATTTTGTAACCTGAATTGTGTTTTGTGTAACCAGATTTTTTATTGTTGTAACCGTAAATATTTTGTGTGTAACCGTATTTTTAGATTCTTGGATTAGTGTAACCGTTAGATATCTTTTCATGTAACCATTAAAGTTTTGATTGTTGTTTCTGAGGGCTAGTGTAACCGTCAAAATCTACAAATGTAACCGGAAATTTTTCTCAATGTTGATTAGTTGTCCATCTGACTGAGACAACCATAAGAAGAGTTCCTGACCAGTTGAACTATTCATTTGAAGCCGAGAATCTGCATCCAGGCGTCCTGTATCCTGTACTCAGATGCTCTATACTGGTTGATGGCAGCAAGCGCATCACTATTTCCATGCAGACTGAGCGAAACTCTTGACTAATCTGTTGAAGGAGACAATCCACATAAATTTGGAGATAAACACACACATCCCATGCATTATTGACTTTCACACTCAAAGAAATAAGGCAAAGGAAATCATCCAAATGAATCAGGAATTGCTAGAAAGCAGTCCCAAGTGTAGAAACACACTGCTTACACCACCAATGTTTGACTACAGAAAGAATCACACTTTCTAAGACAGACCTGTCATGACCAAACTTGAGTTTCCCACCACTACGGGGTTCCAAGGAAAACCTTTTCAAAACCCTATCTATCTATTCACCAGAAAACGTAGGTTTTTCTGTCACAGAATGGATAGTAAATGTGAATTCACTAACATTCACATAGGCCTAAAATACAGATGTAAGGTCAAAACATATTGTGACACACGCAATGTCATATACTTACTCACAAGCACATAATGCCACTAACAGTTTGTGGAGGAAACCAAACGTGAATTCTACATATGGGCGGAAGAATATCAAAGGGATATTAAAAACACAAAGATACTCCTGTTGCTCAACATTTTAATTTGCCCAATCATAGTGGACAGAACGTGTCCTTTAAAATTATACATGCTCTTCCTCATACCCTGAGGATCGCAACAAAAACCTATGTTGGAAAAGAACATATGAAGTACGGGATACACCCACCCACACGCCAGATCCCATAGGGACCAACGATGTAGACTGGTGATTCCAAAATCTGAGTTGTTTTTAATATTTATAAATGTAACCCATCGGGAAGCATCGTAATTTCCTGTTTGATTAAAAGATTTATTTAGCATGTGCATCATCTATTGGCGTCGCTGATCGCAGAGAGACGTCACAAATCTTTCTTTTGCTGAAATCACCTCCAGATATTTATGACATCATAAAGGCTTCTTTGGTTCAATAACATTAAACGTGACAAACCTCTCCAATACCGCAACTTAGATAGCACATGAACATCAAATGCTACTGCAGAAAAGGCTCATCAATCACTATCAGGTAATAACTAGCTAAACTAGAAAATAGGTTCTATTCATGTTTTCTAAACTTAAATTATATTTTACAGTCTTTGCTCCCTCCAATGGCTTTGCTGTACTATGGCATTGTATGGGTGTATTCTAATTGAAGAGTTGCAAGTAACCTTTAAAACAAATACCTACCATACCTACGTACGACATGGTAACAAATGTAGAAATGTTTTTAAAAAAATAGGGGCACATGATATATTGAAAGTTAGCAAACCTTCAATATTCAGACAAGTTATAATTCTTCAATATTCAGTTTAAAAGTAATAATCCAATACCATAGTACCAGAGACCAATTTAACCCTTTAACACTTAAATTTGTTTATGAAAATAATTTTCTCATAGAAAATGTCCATTTGCAGACCAAGAGAAGACTGTTTTTTGAAAATTTACCCCTGGAATGACTTCGTGGTAAATTTTCAAAAATAGTTTTTTGGCTGATATGAGGGTTGAAGGGCCAATGGTTAAGTTTGATCTAGACAATTTCCATTTTCTCATAGTAATTTAGCAATAGTAAACATGTCACCCCTTAAATATATAATGCACTAAAAAAATACATTCAAATATGACCCTAGCGCTCAGACTTACCCCAATAAAGTCAATAGTTAAATTGTGTGTCTTCTTGGCCCCATTAACCCAGTTGACAATGTAACTGGCCGTGAGCCCTAGATCAACGTATGGTGTATAGATGGGCACATTCTTTCTTAGCCAGCCAGGCCATCCCCATGGCAAACCATAAATCAGGATATCAGGGTTACGCTGAAAATAAGACGAAAATGACATATATTTGAATCACCCATGTAGACACATACATGCAAATAAAGTACACTGTGAGAAACAGTTTAAATTGTATTAGTGAATGCTTGGGGAAATGTGGTAAAGCCGGCCAAAAACTGCTTTTGAGTGACATTGAAAAATGTCTAATTGCATTCTAAGAGAAGCCTATTTAAAAAAATTTACCACTGGAATGACTAGACTAGCCCAACAACCGAGCAGGTTATTCCAGTGGAAAATTTCTTAAAATAAGCTATAAGCTTCTCTTGGTCAGCAAATCGACATTTTCTATGATAAAATTTGATCAATAGCCCTTTAATGGTTAAGCCAGCCAAAGAGGCCTCTACTATGGCACGCTAGAATGTCCATTTACAGGACAAGAGAACACAATTGTTGAAAATTTACCACTGGAATGACCGGCTCGATAACCGAGCCAGTTATTCCAGTGATAACTTTTCAAAAATTGTATTCTCTTGGCCTGAAAATGGATATTCAACAAGAAAATATTTAAAAAATTTTAACAAAATTTGACTATCAAAGGGTTAAAGGCTTACATCAATTGGAAGTATTTACCTTCTTTGCCTCAAGCATAAGCCACCATTCATATCCCCTGTTATAGTTCTCATCCCAGCTGTTATGCATATGCGACGCCTCCGTACCATCTGTGAATATCATTCACAACACACATTGCTGGTTAGACAATATTCAATTGAGCCCATCGATAATATAAGGACCAATAGTTCTGACCATTAAATGAATCATGAAATATAAGATATTTTATTGCTATATAAAGCCCTGGTTGCATAATTCATGAATCCATTTTCTCACTCGATCATGACGTCATAATCATGGCATCATAAATGATTTGATTAAGCCTGTCTTTAACGCTTAATAGTCCGACACATTGCACGAATTGTATGTTTTTGCTATTTAAAAAACATGCTGTTTAATATTTTGAAACTAATTTGACTGGGTGCTGTTGCTGCCATAGGCACCAACATCCCCCAGTCAAATTAGTTTCAAAATATTCAACAGCTTACCTGTATAGTTTTCTGGAAATTGATAGTTAGGGAGTTCAGAGATCGATTGATCCCAACACGAGCGAGGTGTAGGTGGAGCTTAGCTAGAGATGGGCGGGGCATAGCTAAAAATGGAAAGGTCCATTATCAGAGACTAACCGAGTGTTAAATCATGGAAATTTTGTACACAAATTTTACATGCCTATAGAATGGATTCACTTAAACACAACTAGCTATGAGTTTAAAGCACTTTAACATAAAAATATTTGTCCTAATATAATCTTTCACTATAACAGCAGGAGGGGCACCGGTGCTGCAATGCTCTCAAGTCATTACTGGCCACTGACCAAATTTAGAAATATGCCTCATTTGAACGAGATCAGAGATAATCATTAACAACGGGTTCATATAGTCAAATTACTTTTTAAAGTGGTCAGCCCTTTTTCTGAACAAGAAATGGTGAAAATTAGTTAAGAAAATTGTTTTCAAAGAAAATGTCCATTTGCTGGCTGAGATTCTTTTTGAAAATATACCACTGGAATGCCTGGATCGGTTATTTAGCCAGTCACTCCAGTAATAGATTTCCAAAAAGAACCTTCCTTTGGACATTTGTCAAGGTCAATGTAGAGGGTATTGTTAGCTGGCCTGTCAGGGAAAATGAAAAGAATTGACAGCTGATGGATGCTCACCAATAACTTGACACTGTTGGACAGGCAAGCTCAAATTAAGAAAAATCCAAGAGAAACACAAGCAGGGTTGACCAATCAAACTGTTGGACTATACATACTAACATTGAAAGATTTCCCAATTTAATCAATAAATCATGATTTTCTATACTGTGATTTAAAACAAGAGGCACAAGGTACCAGCATCGCTCACCTGCAACACTGGCCAGTCAGATTTTTATATATCAATCTTATATGATTTCTGGGAAACCTCAGAAAATTCAAGATGGCCAGCAAAAACAATCAACTAAAGCCATAAGGCCTTACTATCCTAGTTTAGTTGAAATAAACCCAGTGGCATTGCACAAGCTGTGAGGTCTGTATCAATATCATCCTGTATTACACGATATTTTGGCAAAATCTGACATGTTAACTCTTCCCACTGATCCACTCATTGGAAGATCTAAGATGGCCGCAAAGCAAATTGACCAATAAGCTTTGTTTAAAAAACCTGATTAACCCATCGGATTAGAAACTGTCAAATTTGCATATACAGCATCATGGTTTTTTTTATGTATAGAATTCCAATCAACAAACTTTAATGGCCCTTAGTCCCTAATCATATTTCCTAAAATTTGGCATGATCAGTTCAGCGGTTCTGGAGAATTTGTTTTTGAGAAAACTAGATCACCCAAGATGTATGCCAGACAAATCGATCAATCGGGCTCTCTCGAACAAACTTGGTTTAGGAAAATAGTGCAAAATCCAAGGTGGCCCTTGCCCCAAATCGACCGATCAGCTTCGCTTAAACAAACTTGGATCTCTATGCCCTAATAATGATTTCTGCTATATTTAATTGAAATCGGCCAAGCGGTTCTTGAGAAATCATTTAAAAGAAAACGTTGATGGATAGATGATGGATGGACAATGGGCGGGCGCTCTTCACATAAGATCACTTGGCCATTCTGGTCAGGTGGGTTAATAATGGTCTATGAAAATAAATTTATAAACCACAACTTGTGCACACATATACGCACATGTGCATGTGTGCGCGCACACACACACGCATGCACGCATGCACACACACACACACACACACACACACACACACACACACACACACACACGCATGCCAGGGCTGGGGTCAAATACTTTCAAAAGTATTTAAATACAAATACTTTGGAATTCTTCAAATACAAATACTTGTTTTTCGCAAAGTATTTAAATACAAATACAAATATTTAGAGTAAGTATTTGAAATACTTCTCAAATACCTCTTACATGTCAAAGACCAAAGTATGGTATGGATGTAAATCTAGTGATGGACAGCTAGACCCTCAAATTTACATGAGCACATAGACACCAAACCAAGGGTGCAAAATGAAACAAGTCTCATTTTATGAATGAAAATATTATGTAAGGAAAATATCTATGATATCAGTATCTTATTTTTGACATATTTGTGGATTAACACATGCACACATAACTGGAGGCATAATACAAGTTTCAAAATCTTTATTTTTTGGCCAAATAACATAAGGCAGCAGCAATGTTGGGTTACCTTAGCAACCTGCAGCTTTCAAAACATCCTAACAGTGGATGCTTCCAAGCAGCAGTAGATTAATTAGTCTTGGAACAATAAGGCAGTTATATAATACTATTGTTGTATAATGATATAATATGTATATTATCTTACACTTTTGGAGGATAACAGCCCGGAGGATAACAACCTCAATTGCTTGTGTTCCTTGAAATTATAATTTTCTTTGTTTATATTTGGATGCAGTGAGAAACTTTAAACTGCTGTACATGAATTCTGACCATGAATGAAACTTGTGATTCTGTCTGCTATGTGCAAATGATGCCGGTGATAATTACATTACCCTACTTCACCCTATGGAATGTTATAGTAATCCATTGATTGGATACTATATATAGTCATGCGCTTATGGCCTCGTGGTGTGCTGGTCCAGCAGGTATTCAGAGTCCTAATAAGGCAGTCTGCTGTATATACATGTAGAGTTGAATATTCATAAGCATCAGCTAATTGGAATGTTGTTTTAACTCGACCCGTTGCAATGACTCAGTGTATGGCTAAGCGCATGACCCCATGTCTGGCCATGCCTTGCAAAGGTAACTCTGCATACTTCACTGGCTTATTGAGTTATATGTGCATCTGCTAACTATATTTAATAGCTATAACTATTAAACAACAATGAAATTAATTGTATACCATATCTAGGGGCAAGTTACTTATTAATTTCATATATATTACCCTTGAAACCCGGTTTATTAACCCTTTCACAGACAAATCCCTGAAAATGTACATTCTTTACGGTATAAAACTTATTCTGTTGAATATTTGAAATTCATTTGACTGGAAGAATTAATTTCAATATCGTCAACAGTTTTTCTATATGGTTGCCTTCAAAATGAGAAATGGGGAATTCATAGGTGAAAGGGTTAAAGTTCAGACAGGAATGGAATAACATTAAACAAAGTCTATTTATTGATTTTGTTTATTTATTTGGATCCTTGCTGATTATTCTAAGACCATCTCATTTAAAAACTTGCATTCAAATTATTGCCAAAGATATTCCGATCTCTATTTAATTTTAAAACCAATGTTGCTGGATCCTGCTGCTGTCTAAGAAAAGCAATAATGTTTCCAAGATGTACACCAGTATAATTTATCTCCTACAAGTAATCTTCTAACATCATTATGAAAAGGGATAATTAACCTCCATCTGAATGAATGCTATGAATATAAAATTCATGATGGAAATGGTTAACACTCAGGTAAAGCCATGCAAGCTAGTACAATGGAGGTGTTAATACCTGACCAGCTCTACCTAGGTTGCTTTAAAAGGAAATAATTGTCTAATCCATTACTAATATGACATGTGAGACTAAACAAGTTTCTTACTCAGACTCAATTATCTATCACAGTTTTATGCCCCTTTAATGGTCAAGCCAGCCCAAACCAGCCACTGCATTGATCTTGAGTATTGCTCATTTACAAGCCAAGAGAAGACTATTTTAAAAAATTTACAACAAAAATGACAGGCTTTATAAGCATGCTAGTCATCCCAGTGGACTGGGATATATTTATTACCTTTGAAACAAGGGATTAAAATTTTTGGTATGAATGGGATAGCAGGATTTATTTATTTTATTTTATTTATTTACTTAGATGGGCTCAAACTATCTGACTCAAAATAGTTTTTTGGAAACACTTGTATTCAAATTATATTAAATTTTATTTGTTAAGTTTCTGAAATTTCAGATTCTTAAGTTTCATTCCTTTTCACATGACAACTGGTCTTCATACTGAAAAGCAATGCTTGTAGGCCGCTGCTGTCTAAGAAAACAACGCTATTTCCAACATCCACATGATCCTCTCATCTACAAATTTTAATCATTTGACATAAGTGCGCAAGAAAGGGTAATTAAACTCACTGCCACACACCCACCCAATCTAAATGAATGATTTGAATATAAAATTCATAGTGAAAATGGTTAAGACTCTGGTATGAGTCCTGCAAACTAGTACAAGAGGCCCAAGGGGCCTGTATCGCTCACCTGGACCATAGGCATTTCAACTAGAATGCTCTTTATCAACAAAATGGCCACCAAACCGTTTATCCAACAGCTTTGAAAATCGCACATTTGAGATCAGAATACCCAAAAACACATAAAACCAATTTCGGCCTCAAAATCCATCAAATAAAAAAATTTAATATGGATGCCAAACATGCTATAGTTTGATTGGCCCGTGGTGCCCAGGTTTTTGGACGGATCAACTTCCCTTGAACAAACTTTAATGGCTCTTGGTCCCTAATCATATCTGCCAAATTTCGGCCCGATCCCTTCAGCGGTTATGGAGAAGTCGTTTTCGATACAGCTAGGTCAACCAAGATGGCCGCCAAACCATTTGACAAATCTAGTTCCCTTGAACAAACTTGGTTCAGCTCTTGCCATAAATCGTATTTCATCAGGTTTGCATCAATCCAATAAGCGGTTTCGGAGAAGATTTTTAAAGACGTTTCTAAAAATCGCCCAAAATTCAAGATGGCCACAGGCCCAATCAGCTTAGTTTGAACAAACTTGAATCTCTACACCCTAAGGATGCTTCCTGCCAAAAATAATTGAAATCAGCCAGGTAGTTCTCGAGAAGAAAACATTAAAAATTTCCCATTGCTTTAGTATGGAAGCTTTTGGCGGGAAAATGATCCAAGATGGCTGCCAAACCGTTTATCCGACAGAATCGAAAATTGCAAATCTGAGCTCAGAATATTCTAAAACATACAAAACCAATTTCGGCCTCAAAATCCATCAAATAAAAAAATCCAATATGGCTGCCAAACATGCTATATTTTGATTGGCCCACGGCGGCCATGTTTTTTGATGGATCAACTTCTCTTGAACAAACTTAATGGCCCTTAGGCACTAATTATATCTGCCAAATTTTGGCGCGATCCCTTCAGTGGTTCTGGAGAAGAAGTAATTTTCGCTACAACTAAGTCAACCAAGATCGCCACCTAACCATTTGACCAATCACTTCCCCTTGAACAAACTTGGTTCAGCACTTGCCCTCAATCATATTTAATGAGGTTTACATCAATCCCCCAAGCGGTTTCGGAGAAGATTTTTAAAGACATTTCTAAAAATCAGTCAAAATCCAAGATGGCTGCCGGCCCAATTGGACGATCGGCTTCGTTTGCAGAAACTTGAATCTCTATGCCCTAAGGATTCTTCCTGCGAAACATAATTGAAATCGGCCCAGTAGTTCTCGAGAAGACAACATTTTAAATTTCCCATTGCCTTAGTATGGGAGCTTTTGGTGGGAAAATGATCCAAGACGGCCGTCAAACCATTTATCCGACAGTTTCGAAAATTGCAAATTTGTGATCAGAATACCGCAAAACACATACAAAGCCAATTTTGGCCTCAAAATCCATCAAATAAAAAAATCCAATATGGCCGCCAAACACGCTATATCTTGATTGGGCCACGGCGGCCATGTTTTTTTGACGGATAAACTTCTCTTGAACAAACTTTAATGGCCCTTAGGCCCTAATCATATCTGCCAAATTTTGGCCCGATCCCTTCAGTGGTTCTGCAGAAGTCATTTATGCTACAATTAGGTCAACCAAGATGGCTGCCCAACCATTTGACCAATCAAGTTCTCTTGAACAAACTTGGGTCAGCTCTTGCCCTAGATCATATTTCATGAGAATTGCATCTATCCCCTAAGTGGTTTCAGAGAAGAAAATTTTTAAAGCCGTTTCCTAAAATCGGCCTAAATCCAAGATGGCTGGCGGCCAAATTGCCCAATCAGGTTTCGTTGAACAAACTTGGATCCCTATGCCCCAAGGATAATTGAAATCGGCCCAGTGGTTCTTGAGAAGTAGTTTAAAGGAAAAGTTGACGGACGACAGATGGACGGTCGCCACGGCATAAGTTCACTTGGCCTTTCAGGCCAGGTGAGCTAATAATGGAGGTTTGTTGTAACTTGACCAGCTCTACCTAGCTTGCTTTGAAAGGTGATAGGTTCCCATTCTACTACAGATAAAAATTTGAGAATTAAACCAGCTATACAAGACTCATACAGTAGGATTCAGTTAGAGAGCAGTACAGTACTATACATTGGTAATGAATTGGGGATATAACAGCAAGCAAAGACCAGACTGAAAGCAAAGCTCATTTCATTCTTAATATGCATTCTTTATGCATTGATAATGTGTGTTAAATAAAACAGAGAAAATCATGTGAATATTTTCAAAACCAAAATTGTTGCTGCCTAAAACTACACCACATTCAGCTAAATTATTTTCAAAATATTCTACAAATTTCATTTCCATCTTCTTTAAAACCAGGCTGATTAAAACTGAGGATAACATGTGTGAAGTGTACGAAAAACAATTTCTAAAAATAATTTCAAGGCAATTTGCAAACTTCTATTTATAAAAGGATTAGCTCTATTCTTAATATTGGGTCCCTAGCAACTATATTTCAAGACAACCATACTGTTGATCATTTTGACAAAGATTTCACTGGAGGTTGGTGCTTCTTAAGACAATAACTGTAACAGTCAAGTTAATTTTAAAATATTCAACAGAGTATAACAGAGTTACACAAGGTATGAGAAATCTGTATTAAATCTTAATTTGCTCTGTGCATGTACAATTGAATGTAAGAATTTATCAGAAATAGACACAGAAGTATTTTGAAAAGTATTTGAAAATACTCAAATACATTAACAATGTATTTAAATACAAATACTTTTGCCTTAAATACTTTTCAAATACAAATACTTTAAAATACCAGAAAAATGTATTTAAATTACTTCAAATACACACGCATACCTGCCCGCTTGCAAACAAATGCGCACATGCACACACACAATAAGGGATTTTTATACGGGTCCTTATACTCCCAAAATACAACTTGGGACTCCCAAAGTAGCGGAAGCGGGTCTCATGGGATGCCTGAAAATCTTGGATGACAATTAAATATTAATTATTTTTGTTGTTGTTTTTTTTGTGCACAAAAATACCCACAAAACGGCATCCTGGGCCCTTATAATTCATAGCTATGAGTCCATGGTATCTTCTAATTTTAGCATGGACGAAAAAAATAACATTGGAACCTCAGATTTTCAGTTTGGGACAGCAAAATTTCAGCTTGGGACCCTCAGATTGTGGGGTCCCTGGAACCGCCAAAGTTTGAGTAACACTGCACACAATATTATCTGACTCACCCGTGCTCTGGACATCACCTCCGATTTCAACTTTCAATATTTGAAGATAAGCTCCATAATATGGCTGTGGACAAACCAATATACGGTATTCAGTAAATACAATGTTTTCAATGTTAATATGTGATTCTGTGTACATGATGCAGACAATATTTAGACAGTAATATAGCAATAGTGAAGCTCATACATGGAGGTTAATAGTGTAATAATCAAAACGACCAAAACACCTCCTGCAGTGCCCTTGAGGAACATCTATTTGCTTGTTACGAAATGACAGTCTTCGCCAGTTATTCCAGTGGTAAACTCTCAAAAAGTCTTCATTTCCTACAAATGGACATTGTGATCTTCTCGTGACCATTAAAGGATTCAACCCAAGATGCTGGTCAGTGATAAGTGAACCTATGTGGCAATAACTCTGCACCTCCTCAATATTTTGAAAACAAGTTGACTGAAAGGTAACCCCATGGAAAATGTTGTCCATAAAAATTCATCAGGCAATCAGTTAAAGAACCAGATTGTTTGCCCAATAAAGCAAGAGGCATTTATAAAGACAAGTTTGAGATTATAAAGTAAGATTTTTACCTTAAATAGAAAGTCGAGAATCTGGCTTCGTTGTGGCTCTGCATAACTTATTAGTAGCTTTGAGGTAGCCTAAAAATAAAGCATGAAGCAGGGAAACATTATTATACAATCTAATCTTTACATCACTATTATAATGGTATAATACAAGCGGCCCAAAGGCATACCTGGACAATTAGCCTTTCAACCATTAGCATTTGACACATGCAACTCTTTAAATTCAGCAGTAACAAGATATAAACTAGATGATTTAAATTAAATGATCTCCACCCTAGCCCACCCCAAGACACAATGGCAGCCATGTTAGTCAGATGACATAATCCCACTGGTTTGCATAGATGTGTGGATGCACGCACTGACAAAAGAGGATAATGATTATGAATAAACATTATAACTAAAAAAGAATGCGCTTTCCAATGAAGTTTCATCAAGATACTCACAGCAAAAGTAGTTATTGAATGACAACCCAAAATTTGCGTGGATGGATGGGCACACGGTCAGTAAGACAGATGGATGAACGAATGGATGGACTAACTGAGACACACAAAATAATTTTCATTTACCTACTACCCTAGCAAACCTTCCCATGAAGTTTCGTCACAATATTTCAAGCAAAAGTAATGTTATCAGACAAAACACATAATTTGCACAGACGGACGGACAGAAACTCAGAAAGACAGACAGACAATATAACATGCAGTTCCAGAGTACTATAGTCAACCTTCCCATGAAGTTTCGCCATGATACACCAAGAAAAAGTAGTTATTGAACAAAAACTTTCAATTTGCACGGACGGACGGAAACAAACTCAGACAGATGGATGGATGGACTGATTGACCCACAAAATATTGTGCATTTCCCGACTACCATCCTACAACCATAGCCAACATTCTCATGATGTTTCGATCTGGTTTTGCTAAGAAAAAGTAATTATCGAACGAAATCCCAAAATTTGCATGGATGGATGGACATAAACTCAGAAAGACTGACCCACAAAATAAGGTGCACCTTCCTACTACTATAGCCAACTTCCCCACGACGTTTCATCATGATATTCAAGGCAAAAGCAGTTATCAAATGAAAACCTGCGCGGTGCACGGAAAATATAATTTTAGATTTTCACTTGAAAAATTGACAAATCAAAATTCTATCACTATAGGCCTCTTCCAGCCTAATTTGATTGAAATTGGTCAAACCGTTAAAAAGGAGATGCAATTTGATGGACGGACAGATGGATGACGGAGAGCCACCAGAGCTAATAATAATGATTATTTTGATTAAATCCGTTTACCAGCTGTATAACCAACCATTCATTTTAAGCCATATTATTCTACAAAGTTTTACTGGCAATATGCAAAACAAGGACAAATTTGTCAAATACCCGCGCTGTTGATATATTTTTCAAATGGGCCACTGTGTGGTTAAGTGTTTAATTTTGAAACAATGTTGCTGAGAGCTGTTGCTGTTGCGTTTTAGCTTTTGACCCCCAAATTTCCATACGTCATCAAATACATATACACATAAATACACACACACACACATGCACATATGGGCAAGTGTGCGCTCATACACATGCATACACATGACACATATATGCCTGCATGCACACCACATAAGCATGAATGCATGCATGCTGCACACACATAATTCAAACTGCATCATCAATTTACTAATAAATACTCAATTTCTTGACTGCGCTACCACTACCTTTCCAAAATTAAGCCGACCCTGCAGTGCACTACCAAGGGCAATCAGTGGGCTGTGACAAAGTGCTTTTAGTAGAGCATGCATTATCGCTTTCAAATGCAATTTTGATCATTGGATCACCAGTGACCTTTATCTTTTAGCACCAAAATCAACTGAAATTATCCAGCTCCGTGCCGGTTAACTTATAAAAACAAAACATGAGCCAACAGCAGAAAACATGATTGAATCCATAATTGGGTTCCAACAACATTGACCGTTGACCTCAAAATCCATAGGGCTTTTCGGGTCCTTAAGCCCAGATAGAGAGTACATAAGAATGAAAAAGCAAATCCCTATGGATTTAAGGTCAGCGGTCATATCTATATATATATATATATATATATAGCTACAGGATCAGGAAAATTTAACCCTTTAATGGTCAAGAAAATCAAGAATTTCTTATTGAAAGTCTGTCCATTTGCAGGTCAAAGGAAGACTATTTTTGTAAATTTAGCACTGGGATGACTGGCTCATTAATTGGTTAAATGAAGGCAGCTTAGGTTGTGTATGGGTGTGAATAGTACATAGCATGTGAGACAGGCTGTTAGTGCTAGCACAGATTAAAAGTTTAATTAGACTGCTAACAATGATAACAGCATTCAAAGACACAATTTCACCGTTTAACGGTCAAGGAAGCCAAAATTTGTGCAAACTCTGCATCCATTTGCAGGCCAAGAGAAGCCTTTTTAAATTTTTCCATTGGAATGACTGGCTCGATAACAGAGCAAGTCATTGTAGTAGTAAACTTTTTAAAATAATCTTCTCTTGGCCTGCAAATGAAGATTTCTCAAGATCACTGCAAAGCCTGGTTTTTGGCAGCTTGAGCCATTAAAGGGTTAATTATTCCCATATACAAGCTGTACATATATTTGTTATACTGATGTAAGCCTCATTCCTGATCATTGGTGATGAAAAAGTAGTATATTTATCCACAGGTTACTACTGTATGCTGACTGACCATGGGTGTCCATTTAGTGAGCTATAAATATTTAGAGAAATCATTCCTGCCAAGTCTCCGAGGACATACACTTGAAAAAACAAACACAAACAACAATAACCACACACCTGCACACATCTACCCAGACGAATTGGCCCAAATAATGAGATACATTCTTACAAAAAACAGCTTCCAATTCAATGAAGACTACTACATACAAACACATGGAACAGCCATGGGAGCCAAGTTTGCTGTCAAATATGCTAACATTTACGTGTACACCATAGTAAGCAGAATGTTATCAACATGGATGGGCAGCACTCCATCTCACTTAGTTAGATACATAGATGACATATTTTTCATTTGGAACACCAGTGAGAACGAACTACTTGAATTTCACGCACACATGAATAAAGAGCATCCCACAATAAAATTTGACTTGGAATATTCAACGGAAAAAATCCCATTTTTGGACACAATGGTATACAAAGAAGATAACAAACTTAAATTGGACCTATACAGAAAACCTACAGACAAACAACAGTATCTTCACAAACAATCAAGCCACCCTAAAAACACAAAACATTCCATAATCTACAGCCAAGCATTAAGATACAAACGCATCATCACAGATCCTACTAGATTAAAACAACGCACACAGGAACTCACAGATGCATTCATCCACCGGGGATACAAAGAGACAGAAATTAAAGCCATCATAGAAAAAACCGAGAACACACAGAGAGAAGACATTCTTTACAAACAACCCACACAAAAACAGCCTAGGCCAGCTTGCATACTACAATACCACCCATCATTAGAACACATAGGCAAATCCATTCGAACCTACTGGGAAAAGTACATCTTGTCTTCACCAATCTTAGCACCAATTTTTCCCAACTACCCAGTAGTAGCATTCAAGAAAAATAAAAGCATTAGGGACCACCTAGTCCACTCTAACCTAATTAAAATAAAAAATCCAGATGCTAACAATAAGATCGTACCGACACCAAATGACACTCACGACATAGTAGGGACACTCCGACAATGCAACAACAACAATTGCATCACATGCAAACAATACATGAACACTGCTGACAAATTCACCAGTTTCGTCACTGGTAAAGACTACAAAATCAACACACAAATGAGCTGCAATACCACCAACATTATTTACCTCATAGAATGCAAACAATGCAGCTCTCAATACATAGGAGAAACAAGTCAAACACTCAGCAAACGACTCGCACAACATATCCATGCAATCCGACACCAAACAGACACGAGAATCTCATGGCATTTCAACCATCCAAGACATTCTATGAAAGACATCACGATAAGACCAATTGAAAGAATTTTTACAGATAACAAAAAACTAAGATTAAACAGAGAACACTACTGGATCAAAGAACTCAAAACGATGCACCCGTTCGGAATAAACAAAAAAGCATAACACACTCACCCACCCACCCACTCACCCACTCACTCACTCACTCACTCACTCACTCACTCACTCACTCACTCACTCACACACTCACTCACTCACTCACTCACTCACACATAGGAGGTTTGACGGAAGTTTGCAGACTGGCAGGTATGCATAGGTAACTATGTAAATACCTGGGTCGGCGTTTTTAAATACCGAGGATTCCTGGAAGTCTCCCTGAATCAGCACATATCAAGAGATCAATCTAACTAACGCTTTAACCTTTTCATGATGAAACCGGACAAAGGCGGCCTCTGCAGTGGTCTTGATAAATGTCCATTTGCAGGCAATAGAATATTATTTTTGGAAAATTTCCCACTGGAATGATTAATAACCTTCTCTTAGCCTCCAAATAAACATTCAATAAGTAAAAATCTTGAAATTGGTGACCAAATTTAGCCATTAACTCTTATCACTCTCATGTCAATATTTTATCTTTTACTGCATCAATAGCAAAGAAACTAGTGTACATTTTTCAACAATTTTGGTGGAAGATGTTGCTGTCTATGACAGCAACATCTTCCACCAAATTTGTTGAAAAATGAACACCAGTTCATCTTTTAATTTAATTTGAAAATTTGGACATCAGCATGGTAAGGGTTAAAGGGTTAACTGTCAAACATTTTTAGAAAGCTCAAATTTTCTCATCAAAAATGTTCATAATTTGCAGATAAAGAGATTATTTTCTGAAAATCTATCACTGAAATGACTGACTCATAAAATAGTTTTGTCTTGGTCTGCAAATGGAAATTTCTCAAGACAAGTGTAAAAGCCATTTTTGGCTGGCTTGAGGGTTAAAGAGATGAGCAAATTTATGTGCGCAAGCTTAACAGATATCAATAAAGTTAGTCCTGCTATTGTTAGTGTGCACTAAATTAATCTTACTCCACCGCCACTGAGGCCACCAATTCCATCAAATCGTCTTCCAAGTCCAGCAGATTCATCGACTGGGTAAGTTTGTGATGACACTGACACAACAGCTATAGAGAGGACTGTTATGATGAATGAAGACATCCTACAGCAAGACACAACTGCTACTCGTCCAAACCTCAGTGCTCAATCTGACAACAAAATAAAAGTCAGGTAATATTAAATGGTTCTTAAATTACTCAAGCCAGCAGAAATAGTCTATATGTAGTGGCTTTGAGTGTCAAGAGAAAAATGTTTTAAAGAATCTACCATTGAAATAAAACGGAAAATTAATATTCAATTAAGGTAGATCCCTGCTACACCATTATATTAGTACAGTCCAACCACAGGCCATTCTTTAGCAGAGGGCCTGTGTTATTATACCCACACATTTTTAAAATACAGGTGGAATTCACTATGTGAGTTACGCGTATGATTGGGGATTGCAAGACAAGCTCTGCCCCCAGGGTGGGGCAGTGGAATGTGGGTGGGGTGGGGTGTGGAAAAAGTCAACGTTGGTAGAATTCAACTAAGTTTGGTAATTTTAGTGAGAAATATGATTGCAGATTGTGAGCTGAATGTGGGGAGGGAGGTGGGTGGGTAGGTGTAGTGGTAGGTTAGGTGAATGGCAAAGGTGGCAAAAGCATGGAGATTTGTGATGGCATGCCATTGACCGCATATTCTAGTATTAACACATTAAAATACTTACTACAAAGAATTAGCACCTTTTGTAGATTAACTTTATTGATTTTGACAAGTTTTCGCACATAAATGTGCTTCATCAGGTATTGAGTGGAATATGTACAGAGTTTATATACAAGAATTAGTACAACTCAAATACAGGGGGCAATCATGTAATATAAACAGAGTGGTTTGGTAACTGAATGGGCGATTGTTGTGAAAAAAGATCTTGTGTCTACTCCAGAATTCGGACGATAAGAGTTGAAGCATTTATTCGTAGGCTGTATGACTTAGCAGAGCATTGCAATTTTGGTGATAGTAAAGAGGAACAAATTCATGATTGAGTTGTAATGGTCTTATCAGGCAAGTCTGTATCACAAAAATTACAGACGATGTCAAACCTAACATTATAATCTCATCAACAAGCTGCAATTTAATTAGCTAGATACAGCATGATCATAAAATGCCAAAATATGCACACAAATGTATTCGAAAATATGCTAGGGACGAAAAACAAACTTGATAATATTATAGAGTGTGGGCCCTGGGGCATGAACCAAATATTTGCCACTTCACTCGGTGGATAGAGGGAGAGTAGTTGTCTTGTGGGCATGGTGGTTATCCTTCCCAAACAAGGACAAATTTGTCCAATACCCGCATTATTGATATATTTTTCAGTCAGGCTGCCGTAAGGTCAAAAGTGTCTATTTTGGAAATAATGTTGTTGAAAGCTGTTGCTGATACATTTTAGTTTTTGACTGTAAAATTGGCATACGTCTTCGGGACCCCGCAGACACACATCAACCCAACTTCAGAAAAGATCACTCCATTAGCAATATTGAAAAATGCCTAAAAAATATCTATTTTGAAAACGTTGTTGCTGAAAGCTGTTGCACTTCAGGCTTTGCCCACAAAATTGGCATACATGTTCTGGACTACATGGGCAAGTTCCACCCAAGGTTGGAGAAGATTGCACAAGCAGAACTAGAGTTATTGAAGCATGCGTAAACTGTATATTTTGTCAACTGTTGGTTAAAGCTATTTCTGTTGCGTTTCAGGCCCCAAAATTGGCAGATATGTTCGGGACCACATGGACCATTAGCATTTGAGATATTTGCACTGCATAATTTTCGCAAATCCCAAGATGGCCACCAAAAAGATCGACCAATCAAAATTCTGAATAGATGTGCTAGAGGCTACCACCATAGGATCCATCCAGCCAAAATTATAAAATTTGCCCAGAGGTTTAGGAGGTATGTTTTAAAGGATTTCTGCATAATTTTCGGAAATTCCAAGATGCTTACCAAAACAATTTACGAATCAAAATTCTCATTTGATATATTGAAGCCTACTACAATAGGATCATTCCACTCAAGTTACGTTGAAATTGGGCCATTGATTAAAGATTACTTAGCGCTTTAACCCTTGAATTTGGTCCAGAAAATTTTGATATTCTCCTATGTGCATTTGTAAGTGAAAATCTATAACTTAGCCTCTATGGCTACATGGGAGATAAAATCAATAAGAAATATAGGAAAAATTGGTTTTTGAAACAGGAATTGCTAAAAAAAATAGGACGGCATAGGAAATATAGGTGCATTTGTAGGCCTGCATAAGATCGGCTTGGTTTAATATTTTGAAATTAACTTTGCTGCAAGCTGACATTGCTTCATTGGCCAGCAAGTCACTCAATACTCAATATTCAAGTCTTTCTATAAATTGGATAGTTAACTCTTTACCGATCAAGCCAACCAAAAACAGTTTATGTATTGGCCTTGAGGAATGTCGATTTGCAGACCAAGAAGGCTATTTTTGAAAATTTACCACTAAAATCACTGTCTCAATAACCATGCCAGTCATTCCAGCGGTAAATTTTCAAAAATAGCTTTCTCTTGATCTGCAAATGGACAGCTCCATTAACAAAATTTAAATTTTCTTTACCTCATTTGAGGATTGAAGGGTTAATCACATGACAAGCATTGTGTACAATGTACATGTTAAACTATTGTGCTAAATATTTTTTAATTAACCCGTTAAGCCTTAAATTTGTTCAAGAAAATTTAATTTTTCTCAAAGAAAAAATTAATTTGCAGACCAAGAGAAGACTGTTTTTAAACAAGAGGCCAAAGGGCGCTTACCTGGACCATTGGCATTTAAACCATTTGCATTTAAATACATGATGGATTATTTTCGGAAAATCCAAGATGGCCAACAAAATATTGACCAATCAAGACTCTCGTTTAATATATCGAAAGCCTACTGTGATAGGATCGTTTCACCCAAGTTTTGTTGAAATCGGGTTATTGATTGAAGGAGGACCGTTTTTAAATGTCTCCGGAAAACTTTCAGAAAATCAGAGAGTGCTGCCAAAACATTCACCTATCAAAATTCTGAATAGAATTTCTAGAGGGTACAACAATAGGATCCTTCAAGCCAAAATTGGTTGAAATTGCCCAAGCGATTAATGAGGAGTAACATTTTATATGAATTCCCATTTATCGGAGAACCCAAGATGGCCACCATCAAAATCAAGCCGTCAAAATTCTGTATAAATGTTCTGAAGCGTACAGGCCTAGGGTTCTTCCAGCTGAGTTTGGTTGAAATCGGCCAAGCGGTTAATGAGGAGTAGCCTTCTAACTGATTTCACAAAATATTCAGAAAATCCAAAATGGCAACCAGAAAAATTGACCAATCAGAATTCTGTATACAAGTTCTGAAATCTGCTGGCCTAGTATCCTTCCAGCCAAGTCTGGTTAAAATTGCTCAAGCAGTTAATGACGAGTATCGTTTTAAACGATTTCCAGCCTTTTTTTTTTAAATTCAAGATGGTTGCCAGAAAAATTTACCAATCAAAATTCTGTATAAGAATTCTGAAGCATACTACGCTAGGGTTCTTCCATCCAAGTTTGATTGATATTGGCCAGGCGGGTATCGAGGAGTAGGCTTTTAAGTGATTTCCAGAAATTTTCAGAAAATCCAAGATGGCCGCCAGAAAAATTGACCAATCAAAATTCTGTATACCAGTTCTGAAATCTACCAGCCTAGTATCATTCCAGCCCAGTCTGGTTAAAATTGCCCAAGCAGTTAATGACGAGTAGCGTCTTAAACGATTTCCTGCTATTTTTCAGAAAATCCACAATGGTTGCCGGAAAAATTTACCAATCAAAATTCTGTATACGAGTTCTGAAGTATACTTGGCTAGTGTTCTTCCATCCAAGTTTGGTTGAAATTGGCCATGTGGTTATCGAGGAGTAGGCTTTTAAATGATTTCCAAAAATTTTCAGAAAATCCAAGATGGATGCAGGAAAAATTTATCAACCAAAATTCTGTATATAAGTTTTGAAACTGACCATCCTAGTATCCTTCTAGCCAAGTCTGGTTGAAATTGCTCAAGCAGTTAATGAGGAGTATCGTTTTAAACGATTTCCAGCCTTTTTTTTTTAAGTTCAAGATGGCCGCCGGATAAATGGACCAATCAAAATTCAGTATACAAGTTCTGAAGAATACTAACCATGCTAGGGTTCTTTAATCCAAGTTTGATTGAAATCGGCCCAGTGGTTATTGAGACGGCTTTTAAGTCAATTCCAGAAATTTTCAGAAAATTCAAGATGGCCGCCAGAAAAATCGACCAATTAAAATTCTGTATACAAGTTCTGAAACATACCAGCGTACTATCCTCCCAGCTAAGCCTGGTTGAAATTGTCCACGCAGTTAATGCGGAGTAGTGTTTTAAACGATTTCCCACAATTTTTCAAAAAATCTAATATGGCCACCAAATTCTGTATAAAAGTTCTGAAGCCTACTCGCATAGGGTCCTTCCAGCCAAGTTAGGTTGAAATCCGCCAAGCAGTTAATGAGGAGTCATGTTTTTAAGCAAAAGTTGACGGACGGATGGACGATGGACGGACAGACAGTCGTCATGCCATAAGCTCACTTGGCCATTCTGGCCAGTTGGGCTAAAAATTAAAACTGGAATGACTGGCTTGATTATCGAGCCAGTCATTCCAGTGATAAATTTTCAAAAATAGTCTCTTGGTCTGCAAATCGACATTTCTCAAAACCACTACAAAAGCCAATTTTGGCTGATATGAGTGTTAAAGTGTCTGAATAAGACTATGCAGATGGATAGAGAACTAACTTACCGCCTTATATACATGTATCTCCCTCAAGAAAAGAGACAGACAGGCGGCTGCTTCTGCTCAGTCAACTTACAAGTACTCAAAAATACAAAATCTCATGATCACGAGATATAGATAGGCCCATTACAAGGTGAATGTTATATCACTATCAGTAGGACGAATTGCTAATCTTCGGACTTCGGAATAAATATACAATGGGAGTATTAAATATTATCTACATGCATCTGATTAAGCACATACTATATAGTATTAGACAGATAACCCACCCCTCTAATATCCAGACTGGCTTCAAACACTCCCTTGCCACCAAGTTCACCAGGTACAGCACTTAAACACCCAGGACATGATGCTATTTATTACTTAGAATGCAGGATCTATGGCTTCTCACCATCTACTTTTTAATTTTTCTCAGGGGGCTAGGGTTGGGGGAATAGGTGTGTGTGTGTGTGGGGGGGGGGAGGGAATCCCTGGATTCACATTGGTCTTTTGTTAGGTGGGGGGGAATAGCTTCTTCCAGACCCAGCTACAAAATGGCCCACCACCCTCTTGACACCGAGCCCACGCTATGATTCTGAAATGGTTAAACCAGTGAAATGATCAGTCCTTAGTCTAAGCTCTCGTGATGAACTACATCATTCAGGACACAATTGATTATGATGTCAGCCTACACGTCACGTAGTAGATTGACTGAGAAACTGGAATCATCTATTGCATTATTTTGATCAAAATCATATGCAAACATGGCATGTGGACTCTGGAAGGACAGCAAAACAGCAAAATGTTGACCATGCTATCATGATTGATCATGGTCAACATTGAAATTTTTTTAAATCTGACTGTGGTAAATGTTGACCATGGTCGACTCTATTTTTAGTATGGTACTGACTGTCATAAAATTCCTCTAGTGTGGTTGACAATATTTTGACCATGATCAAATGAAAAAAATGTAAAATCTCTGACCACAGTCAAGCAAAATTGTGCATGACCTTAGTCAACCAGGTTTTCACAATGGTCAATCATGATTTGAGAAAAATCATTTGACCATGGCTGACATAATTTAATAAGGGAGGTTTAATTGTAAACCTATTGAATTTAAAAAGTTTGTATTATTCTATTAGACATAAATTATGTAATCATCATTACTTATGACTTATGACATATGAAAAGTAAATGCCATATACACATTAGAAATATATGATATGATTGACCACCGGAGTCTAATTTTGAAATTTAACAATCTACTTGTCAAATCAAAATATTCATGGAACTACCCAATGGCCAAGCATAGCTTTGTAGAAGCAAAGCTTTATGACTGAACCATAAAGCCTCACAGCCTGGTAGTAACCTGCAGTACAATGACACCAAGTCTTTCCGAAAGGCAAATGGTACACACATAAATGGCAAATTGTACACGCATAAGCAAAGTTCAATAGAAACATTTTAAAAATCAAGTACATATACCAACCTTGATCAACCATGGTCAAAATCCAAGGTTTGATGATGATAATTTCACAGGGGCATTATAAATTGTAACCATGATATCAAGTCCGAAGAAGAATGACCACAGACCCCCATAGGGGGGGTTGGTCTGTAGATTTCTTAACCACATAAACACTTACATATACAAATATTTAACACATCTTTTAAGCCTCATAACACAAGAGCCTCAAACTCTATAATTCAATTCTACGCTTCTAGGATTAATTAACTCCCTTATTATCAATTAGACAAAGCCTGGCACCAGTCTAACAAGCATTCTGTAAGTATTGCTTTGCAATACATGTCCCCTACCTGGTGATATAAATCTTTAGAGATTGACAGTCAAAAATTTCATTAAAAATTGTCAAAAGTAGGTGAAGCTCGAACTTGATCTGTAACTTCTCATAACATAGCAATAAACCAAGTCTCAGTTATATATGGTGAAGGAGAAGGAAAAAGTCTTGAAAACTGATATGTTTGTATTTCATAAGTCGAAAGGGGACATAACTCCATCAAAAAATGGCACAAACGTCTGAAACCCGAACTTGTCTGTAGTTTCTCATAATAAAGTAATGTACCAATTCTCATTTGAATATCTTGAAAGACTGCGAGAAAAAGGGCGGAAGACAAATATTTTTCGTATTTCATAGGATGAAAGGGGGCATAACTCGATCAAAGATTTACGCATATGCCTCAAACTCGAACTTGTTCTGTAACTTCTCATAACAAAGCAATGTAGCAATTCTCAGTATAATATCTTGAAAGACTGCGAAAAAAGTGCGGAAAACTAATATTTTTTGTATTGCATAAGTCGAAAGGGGGCATAACTCCATGAAATATTTACGAAAATGTCGGAAACTCGAACTTGCTCTGTAACCCCTTATACTAAAGCGATGGAACTGATTTTTCCTTAAATATCTTGAAGGAGTGCGGAAAAAAAAGTGCGGTAAGTCGAAAGGGGGGGGGGGGGGGGGGCATAACGCCATCAAAATTTTAAGCATATGCCTGAAACTCGAACTTGGTCTGTAACTTCTTATAAAAAAGCTATGTAGCAATTTTCAGTATAATATCTTGAAAGACTGCGAAAAAGTGCGGAAAACCAACTGCAACAGACGGACAAACGGACAGACGGATGGACAGACAGACGGAGTGCAAACCTATAGTCCCCCCGGTTTTACCGGTAGGAGACTAATAAACTCTGTGACTTATGTCACTGCGCATGCACAAGAGCTTACACTTGCTAACATAAAGAAGAATCACTTTCAATTTCTCTATATTTCGTAAGAGTTCTCAAATCATTCCCATATGTGCATCACGCTAAGCCCTACACTACCGTTCAATTGTCAGAATAAATAATATGTGTTTAACACTAGCATTAATAGCTTCCATGAGAACAGGCATTTAAAATGGGCTATTACTGGGTATTCACAATGTCAGCTTTATCCCATTTAGATTAGCATTTCATTGGAAGTGTGGTCATAAAAGCCATTCAATTGTAAGAAATATACTTTTCATTAGCGGCGATTGGTTCGAAAGGTTTCAGAAACTTGTCTAAATTTATTATGGTTCCTCCACAAGTAAATCAGAGTTTAATTCATAAAGTGGGTAATACTAGATATGGCATGCATCAAAATTAAAGATCTATGATTTATCTTTTTCCCCAGAGTTAATACCTAGCATCATGAGTACTCTTGATATATGCTAATATATCAAATTGGCCCAATTATACGCACCAATAACAAAAACAAGCAGGATATGCAGCTGTCAGAAATGTGCATCCGGAAGCCTGCCCGCAAATGTGTGATGCATGTGCCAACTGACAAACACCAAGATATTAAATTCATCAGCTTACAAATAGCAACTGCGTAATATGACCACGCCTATGTGGGCCGGGACAGGCCAGATCATTTTGTGATAGTAAGTTTTAACTCTCTCGTGAAAAAGATAAAAGCCAGATTTTCTTAATTTCACTTCAAGAGAATACTTACCATCATAAATCCTCTTGATATATCCAGAATTCGTAAGAGAATTCGGAGGGAGGGAGGGAAGGAGGCATGGATATCAAACCATCTGCTTCTATGAGTTCTTTTGTTTTTGGAGGCCCAAAAGCATCTGAAAATTGCCAAAAATAGCAACCAGGAAGTGAATAAGCAATTGGCCAATGCGGAGATAACCGCTTCGTAAAATGCGCTCCCCTCCCTCTTTTTAATAGAAGGGGGCGATAAATGGATCAATGTACTACACATTCTCTGTACTAGTGTCAAAGTACTATAGGACATTGAACGAATGGGCTTTACATTCGAATACTTTCGATGTAAGACGGATATAAAACACAAACAATCACCAGATTAGTTACATGACAAAACTAATATGTGACAAAATGGAACATCACAAACAATGGCCTGACCTTGTTTTGTGCATGAAGACATCTTTCATGCTTTTACGATGAGAAGATGTGTAGCACCTATGTGTGAGTGCTCCCTGATCATATGTGTAACACATGCGATCAACGGCCTTTATTTAAATTTTTTTCAAAATTGACAAAGCAAGAGGGTTATTGGTGTCACATAGTAATGGTCAGTAAAACTTGACTTTTCATTAAGAGGAAGAAATACCGCTTTAACAATGACTTAACGACTTGGACAGAGATTTAGAATCCTCAATAAATGATGTCGTTTTAAATAATGGAACTGATAAACTCTTAGTCTAATGTGTAAAATAATATTTAGATCTGCTCTCTGCGTGTACTATTTGAATGAGTGCATACATGAATGTAATTTGCATAAATAATTGACAATAATCAGAGATCTTCAGTGTTTCTCCAATGGCTGAGGAACTTCCAGATCTGTAATAGAAGGGCTACTGGAAGTAACGTCTCCAATCACTGATTTGAGCTTATTTTAATGAGCTGACAACGGTTTGAAGATTGACCAATACAGGATCACTGTTCAATAAATTATAATGGCGTCAGTTTAACCTGCATAGTTACTTGACATTGAAACAGTCATGACTTTATAACGACGCCCAATATTCCAAAAACCATGTCATTCACATATTTCATGAAAAGACAGAACGGAAGTCGGATTGTTTTACGGAATTGCGAATAACAGTCATTCAGATAATTTAATAAAGGACAGCTACGATCAAAAGATTACCTCCTGAAATCAGCGAAAATCTGTCCTTTAGCACCTGGCATCCATGCCCATGGTTCCGTTCCGAGAGGTCAGGTCAACAGAAAACTAGCGCTTTTATTTAAAGCTCAACTTATGCAAAGATTAATTACAGAAAGGGCAAGCTCAGTATCTTCAACAATTGGATTAAGCCATTTGGGCTGGCCAAAAATTATAAGTGTGGTACCAAGCAAAAATGCCTCTCAGGTCAAGCGTGTATCAACATTACACACAAAACTTAGACCTCTACACTTAACCCTTTAACTCTCAAAAACGGCTTCTGCAGTGGTCTTGAGAAATGTCCATTTGCAGACCAGGAGAAGACTATTTTTGAAAATTTACCACTGGAATGACTGGCTCGATAATCGAGCCAGTCATTCAAGTGGTAAATTTTCGAAAATATTCTTCTCTTGGTCTGCAAATGGACATTTTCTATGAGAAAATTGAAATTTTCTTGAATAAATTCGAGGGTTAAAACACATCGAAGGATTAAGCTCTTCGTTAAAAATACAATTTTCTGCTACGAATTTGTGACAAATTAATGTGAACAGAAACTCTCAGAACAGAATCATAGATTGTAGAGGCTACTGGTACTACTGTGAGATGCGTGACTTACCTATGTCTGTGAATTTAAAGAGTTTTTGTGTTTTGAAGATGTTTTGACCCTTTGCTGTTTTTGAGAACATTTTAATGCATTTTTTCTGCATGCTTTATATTTTTGTCAATTTGGCTTTTTGTGTGTTAGTCCAGATGGCATTGCAGTATGTTAGGTGTGGAAGGATCAGTGTGGAATACAGGGTTTTAATAGTGGCTTGTGTTAGGTATGGCTTTAGTCTTTGAATGACCCCCACCCCACCATGACTCTTGCTACTTTAGCTGTGACTACCTCAATTTGTTTGCCCATGCTCAGGTTCTTGTCTAAATAAACTCCTCTAAGAATTTAACAAAAGGCGCTTCTTCAATTTCTTTTTTACTAAAATAGATTTTTGAATACTATTGTTTCTTGATTGTCTAGACTTTGAAAACACCATATAGTTTGTTTTATCAACATTTAATGATAGCTTGTTTACTTTGACCCAATTAATAACTTCTTCCATTTCTTTATTTACTCTTTCGTATAATAAAGGCAAAAGGCCTTCATGTCATCGGCAAATGGCATTAGTAACAAATTAAGTCATTCATATAGAGTCAAAACAGCAGAGGGCCAAGAATTGACCCCTGAGGCACACCACAGGTTAATTTCCTGTGCTATCAGTTAAGTACAAAAATGTAGCTCTGAAACCAGGCAAATGCACATCCTCTGATTCGATAATAGGCAAGTTTTCTTTAAAATATGTTGTGACTGATAGTATCAAAAGCCTTTGAAAGGTCCAAGAAGATGCCCAAGATAGAGTCTTTCTTTTCAATTGATTCAATTATTTTTTGTGTCATTTCAACTAGTGCGAGCATTGCTGAGTGTTTCTGGTGGAATCCATACTGTGAAGCCAGGGATCGAAATGCCCATTTGCCCTGGGCAACCTGAATTTCAAAAGGGCAACTAAACTATGGCTGTCGATGGTACGCTGGGTAACAATGATAAATACTGAAACCCTATCAATCTGTGTATACAACCAGTGTGCGTAATGCTGTGTCTGAGTAATCGTGAGCTTTCTTGATAATTTACTTGATAACACAATAAAGACTATATTTGTCATTTATCTTAGCATATAAGGGAAATCTTACTATGTGGTGGGCAACCAAAATATGCATGAAATGGCATCAGAGGTTGCCCCAGGGCAATTAAATTATTTCATTTATTTCTAACCCTGGTGAAGCATATAATATTTCCTTTTTTTCCAGGTAATTGATTAATCTATTATACATTAATCACTCCATTAATTTAGAGAAAAGTGGAAGTATTGAGACAGGCCTGTAATTTGTGAAGTTGGATGAGTCTTTTGCTTTATATATTGGAGTGACAAGTGCAGACTTTAGTTTTGATGGAAATATGCCTTGTACTAGTGATTGATTGCAGATATGGTTGAGTGGCATTAGTAAATCAAATATGCAGTGTTTAAATATGCTCCATTTAAACCCATCTACGCCGACACTTTTCGCAGGATTAAGTGAATTAAGTACAGTGAAGATTTCTTCATTGTTAACAGGATAAGCAAAAAATGAAGAGGATTCTTCTTCTTCTTCTTTTCGTTCGCTGATCATACCGCCAGTCCTGTAAGTGACTATCGACATGATCATAAGCGTTAAGTGCGTGGATCCATGGTTTATTAGAGTGCGCCGTGCGGCCTGGAACCTCCGTCTTCAGCACTCGAGGTTTCTCTCAGGGTTACCTCACCCTTACCTCCTTTAGTCGCCTCTTACGACACGCAGAGGATACGGAAGGTGTATTTTAAGCCCCACCTACAGGGCAAATGAAGAGGATTGATATGCGAGAGTATCTGTGAGGTAATCACTGTATTTAATTCCTGATGTAGACATGATTTTCTTTGAGTGATCTGGAACTATGTTAACAAAATATTCATTGAAACCGTTTGCAATTTCATTGTTATCCGTGATTACCTTATTATTGCAGAGAAACTGGGTCTGTTATGATTTTCTATTGTTTGTATTCAAGTGATTTTATAATTTTCCATGTTTCATTTATATCATTTTTGGATTGCTCAAATTTCTTCCGATAATAGTTCTTTTTTTATGTTTTCATTATTTGGTCCAGCTTATTTCTATATTTTTTAAACTTTGTTTCATTATACTTTAATAAATAATTAATAAATTTGCTGTTTTTTATGACAAGCAGATATCAATCCTCTTCTCAACCATGGTTTAGTAGGGTTGTGCTTGAATAATTTCTTTTCTTTCATGGGGACACTGTGCTCAAAGATGTCCATTGTATAGACATGGGGAGTTGCAACTTTTGAAGAAATCAGCATGATAAGATAAGATTGATTTGCAGAAAGCAGGCTAAAAAGCCTCTATGCTCCGTTTTGTGCTAGGCTGCTATAGAGTTAGGCTGTTTTGATAGTTAAATTTTATTTCTTGGTTTGCCCAGTATGTGTCCAATTTGTTCTTGAATATGTTTAAATTTTCTGATGTTACAATGTGGTCAGATAGTGAATTCCAGGCATCGATTATTATATTGGTAATGTTTTCTGAAATCATGTGAAAAGCAGTATTTCTTTAGTTTATATGTGTGTCCTTGTGCATGTCAAATTGTCTGACCATATCAATATCATCTTGCCCCTGACCTCTGGAAGAAACCTTTCCAGTGCCAGTTCCACTGTCATCATTTCCAATTCATTGATATGCAGCTGACTTGCTTGGAGAGTCCATGTGCCCGAAACCTGGTGTTCTCCCAGGCAGACCCCACCCCTCCAGCGATGCATCCATGCACACGAACAGCTGGGGTGGGGTAGGTGAAGCGAAACTCCTACTATGAGATTCTGACGCTCCTTCCACCATACAAGATGCAACATTATCGGCTCCAAAACTGGTACCAGCTTTGACAGGGGTTCTGTTCTCTGTTTCCACAGAGACATCAGATACAACTGGATAGGTCTTAGCATTAGAGCAGCATACGGAATGACCATTATGCCAAGCATCTGAAGATA
The DNA here is from genome assembly GCA_034401795.1 of Chaetoderma sp. LZ-2023a. Lineage (NCBI taxonomy): Eukaryota > Metazoa > Mollusca > Caudofoveata > Chaetodermatida > Chaetodermatidae > Chaetoderma > Chaetoderma sp. LZ-2023a. The sequence goes on along the minus strand of CM067369.1, from coordinate 18,962,211 downwards.
ACTGCTCGCCTGAATGTGGTTTCCCAATCAAAAACTCTTGAGGATGACTAACAGAGACACCACTCTGGGCTCTGACGGGTAAAACTTGCCTTCCTCGAGATCGAATCGCATCCCCAAATAAACGAAGTGTTGAGTTGGCGTCAACTAGGATTTCTCCTTGTTGACTATCCAGCCTAGATCTGAAAGTAATTTCACAGTCAGAGCAGTAGTCACTTTTAACCTGGCTGGCGTGTCCGCCTTGATAAGCCAATCGTCTATGTAGGTGTGAAGCGCCACATTCTCTCTTCTGAGAAACGCTGTCACCGCTAGGACCACTCTGGTGAAAACCATTGGGGCTGTCGACAAGCCGAATGGGAGGATGACAAACTCCCAAACACGGTTCTGAAACGCGAAACTCAGAAACCTGTAACAACCCCTGTTCATTAGAATGTGGAAATATGCACCTTTCAGATTGATTGACACACACCACATTCCTCAACCCTGCCATTGCCGACCTCAGAGTTTCCATCTGGAACCGAGGCGTATGGATAAACCATTGGGACCACACCATAACACTCGTACTCCCACCTGGGGATATGGCACCTTGCCCGCACCTCGCTAGAGTAGAGGCTGCAGGGAGCTGACTCTTAGTCGTGAGTTGCTTGGCATAATTAGCCTCTAGCAACTCCTTGAACTTGGGATCTCTGTATGAATGGATGCCACCGGCGGACAATGCATTTCTTCCTCGGCTCTGGCCGAGACCACGGACAGGTCCACCCTGGCTAGCCAAGTCAGAGGATCCGACCAGTCCACTTCTGAGGAAGACAACCCAGTAAACACATCACCCATTGATGTGTTCATGGGTCTACCAGCATTGGCCTCCCAGCAAGGAGCCACTGCTGGATAGCGGAGGCCAATGCTGGATAGCCAACAACACTGGTACCGTGCGGTTCCGCCGCCACCACATGAAACACACTGTTCCATGGAGTAGGCCCGCACAGAAACCCTAGCCATACACAGGCGCCAATGGCACCCCTTGTGTGGCCGCTGGACCAGACGAGATAGGTGTATACCACGCCTGGACAGCAACACCCGTCACCATGTCGGTTGGTGGGAAACCAACCAGCACTGGATGGGTGCCCGGTAACAGTGTGGTCCCAACTATGGGCGGAGTGCTTATGATAGGCTATGTGATTAATCTACTTGAACAAGTAAATAACACTGCATTCAGTTGCAAAAATTATGCCAAATATATCTGTGGTCAGGCCTACACATTGCCACTTATGTTTCCTGTCATTCTAAACATAGGCCTACACATGTGTGCGTATCCTATATGTATGTGGGCATATATATCTATACCACTTCCAAGGGGCCTGTATCGCTCACCTGGACAATAGGCATTTCAACTAGAATGCTCTTTATCAACAAGATGGCCACCAAACCATTTATCCGACAGTTTCGAAAATTGCAAATTTGAGATCAGAATACCCAAAAACACATATAAAACCAATTTCGTCCTCAAAATCCATCAAATTAAAAAAATCCAATATGGTCACCACACATGCTATATTTTGATTGGCCCACGGCGGCCATGTTTTTTGATGGATCAACTTCTCTTGAACAGACTTTAATGGCCCTTAGGCCCTAATCATATCTGCAACATTTCGCCCCAATCCCTTCAGCGCTTCTGGAGAATAAGCCATTTTCGCTACAACTAGGTCAACCAAGACGGCCGCCGAACCATTTGACCAATCAAGTTCCGTTGCCATAAATCATATTTCATGAGGTTTGTATCAATCCCCCCAAGCGATTTTGACGGATCCACTTCGTTTGAACACACTTAGATCTCTCTGCCCTATGAATGCTTCCTCCCAAATATAATTGAAATCGGCCCAGTGGTTCTTGAGAAGAAGTCGTTTAAAGAATTCCCCATTGCTTTACTTAACTTGAAAGGCGCTTGATCCCAAAGCATATTTACCAAATTTCAGCTCTATCTCTTCAGCGGTTCGGGAGGAGTCGTTTTCGCGAAAACTAGGTCATCCAAGATGGCCGCCAAGTAAATCAGTCAATCAGGTTGCCTTGAACAAACTTGGGTCTACCATTGCCACAGATGATGTGTTATGAGGTTTGACTCAATTCCTCCAGCGGTTTCGGAGAAGAAGATTTTTTAAGTGTTTATAAAAATCAGTCATTTTTGCCGACGGCCATCCTGGATTTTGACCGATCCACTTCGTTTGAACACACTTAGATCTCTCTGCCCTATGAATGCTTCCTCCCAAATATAATTGAAATCGGCCTAGTGGTTCTTGAGAAGAAGTCGTTTAAAGAATTCCCCATTGCTTTACTATGGGCCCATTGCATTTACTATGGGAGCCTATGGCGGGAAAACAAACCAAGATGGCAGCCAAACAGTTTATCCGATATTCTCGCAAGTGGCATATTTGAACTCGCCACACTGATAAGCATATATAAGGCAATTTTCGCCATCAAAATACATCAAATACAAAAAAGCCAATATGACCAACAAACGCTAAATTTTGATTGGTTGATGGCGGCCATGTTTTTTAACGTACGAACTACCCTTGATAAAACTTGAATGGACCTTGGTCACTAAGCATATTTACCAAATTTCAGAACCTTCGGCGGTTCGGGAGAAGTAATTTTCGCGAAAACTAGGTCATCCAAGATGGCCACCAGGCAAATAGGCCAATCAGGTTGCCTTGAACAAACTTGGGTCTACCGTTGCAATAGATGATGTGTTATGAGTTTTGAATCAATTCCTCCAGCGGTTTCGGAGATTTTTTAAAGTGTTTCTAAGTCGGCCATTTTGGCTGGTGGCCATTTTGGATTTTAGCAGATCGGCTTCGTTTGAACACACTTGAATCTCTATGCCCTAGGGATGCTTCCTACCAAATATAATTGAAATCGGCCAAGTGGTTCTTGAGAAGTCGTTTTAAAGGAAAAGTTGACAGACGGACGGACGATGGACGGACGACGGACACATGACGGACGGTCGCCACGACATAAGCTCACTTGGCCTTTGAGGCCAGGTGAGCGACAAAGCACATATATGAGTGAAGATGAGCAAAAAAATGTGACAATAATAATATATAACGGTGGGTAAAATGAACTAAATTGTCATATTTAGATAGGCCTATGTTTATTAACAGTGCACAAATTAACGTTGGATAGCTTACGCGTCGAAGACTGTCAAAATTGTTTGTTTACTATAAGCTTTCATTGACGTCTGCATGAACTGAAAGAGAGACGATCGATAACCGATATGTCAGTCTTCCTATGAATTCATTCATCTGCTACTATTTATGTGCTTCCATCACACAGAATGCTTGTTTTTTAAGCCCGGCGGTAACTTTTCAAAATAATATGCTTCGTGAAAATATGCAGGCCCTTCGATTCCCCAACTGGCAGACCCTCCCCACCCACCCACCTCACCCCACCATCCAACCATTGCTACGGTCATGTAATATCGATTATTTTTCCTCGCATATTCAACTGTAATCTTACTAGTGGCACAGGCCTATGCATGTTAGGTAAAACCAGAAGGGTTTCTGATAAAACCTACAAGCAGTTGGGCTCGAAAATGATGAGTATATGCTAAGCTTTAAAAACTCACACACTTGTATATCAAATTATCTTGTCATTTACAGGCTAATTTTGTTCACGCACATTTCTATCGAGCCAAAATCGCCATTGAAGCAATCGTGTTCTCAAACATGTCTGGAAACATAAAAACGAGAAAAATCTGCTGCATTGGTTTTTTGTAGCTGTTGCCGATTTTGCGTGATTCTAACTACACACCCACACTTTAGGCCTAAACCATGTAGCCTACATAGTCGCAGCAAAAATGTCAGAATTACAGAAAATGCATTGAGATCTCATACAATTTGTCTTTTAGACAGATAAGAAAGATCTAGTTGACCTACGTGTGTCTGTTTTATGTATGCACATGTATTTAATTCAGCAACAAAAAAATGTCATTCTGCTATGTAGCTAGATATATTATGTATTCAATCAACATATAACTATTATTTTTATTGGCATAAGACCTGAATAAGTTATTTTTATCTTTGCCTGATCGGGAAAATGCAACCAAACTGTACTTATTTCCTGCTGAAGTTGAACGAAGATGCATGTATTCAACGTTACGGTATAATAGCTTGTTCCACTATTACATCATTATTGACGCTGAAGAGCTCAAAATCAAGGGAGGTAAGTCATCATGTAATTTCGTGTATTCGATCATACGCCGACTTCGCGGCTTAATATTAGCTATTTGGTGAATGTTAGACACATACAGCTGGCTTGTTATTAATTACTATGCAATAATGCCTTAAATACTTGCAAAATTGTACATAAAAGGGATTTCTCCAAATATGACCTTTAAAGGAGGCGATCTTATCTGGCATATTTCGTTGTAACCACACATCCCACAGGGTTCATACACCTTCAGCAGAATTAAATTCCATACCTTTTCCAGACTTTTTCCAGACTCAATTTCAAATTTTCCAGGCCTCATTTTGGAACTTTCAATCAGACAAAAAACAAACACAGTTACTAAGTTCATCATATATAAACTTTATTAAACTTTATAAAACAAGAATATCAAAACACAGCGTGCACACTTTTGCCTGTGGAACTGAAGCAACCGCAGTAGTGGAAGACCCGAGGACAATAACAAACTGCATATATAAATAATTGTCACAAGAATGTCAAATCACAGCGCGCGCACACACAGATATGAATTTCATTACAGCAGCACATTTTTTGTTGAATATTTTGAAAATAATTTGACTGGAAACTGTTGCTGCTTTAAGCAGCAATAGTTTCCAGTCAAATTATTTTCAAAATATTCAACAGCTATCCTATCAAAACACACTATTAAAAGATCATAGGAGTTATCTTAATCTAATATAGCCTGAAATATCAACATACACACAAACACACAGTGTGTCACACATACACCGGATTTCTCATTATAAAGGGTCTTTTTGAGGGTATATAGCTCCAAAATCTAGATTGGGAACAGTATATTGTCTATGAGTGGCTCAGTGTTTTTCAGGATGCAAACCATATATGAATTTCATTACAGCAGCACATTTTTTTGTTGAATTTTTTGAAAATAATTTGACTGGAAACTGTTGCAGCAATAGTTTCCAGTCAAATTATTTTCAAAATATTCAACAGCTATCATGCAAAGTTGAGCTTGAGACACCCACATTTATTTGTTGAGGGCCACCGCCACCCCACCTTTAGATTACAAGTTAAACCCTGCACATATACATATACACTAATTTAATTTTAATTTACCATAGCTGATCATATCGCCATAGCAACAGGAGGAATCTTCATTATTTTCACTTGATAATGCGGCAACATAAGAGGCCTCGCGATACGAAAGAGCTGTCGGACAGTCAATAATATTTCACCGTTATAAAGTTGGGATCATCTAACATTGGGTGATATAAAATTGCCATGCTTCTAAATGATCGGCATAGCAACAGGAATTCATTATTTTCACTCGATGACGAGCCAACACAAGAGGCCTCACGATACGAGGGCAAAGTTGGGATCATCTAACGTTGGGCGATATAAAATTGCTACGCTTCTAAATGATTCTGGTACTGATTCTGTGAAAATGTAAAATATTTTTACCTTGAACCAAAGAAATCTGTAACTTTCGGCGCTGGCTTTAGACGAACTTCTGTCAGTGTCTCATGTTTTTTCCCCGGCATGTGGTTAACAAGAGCCGCTTCGCCGATATTCCCGATGTCAAACGACTTATTACAAACACTACATTTGGCACGCAAGTTTGATGTGTGTGTCTGGTAAAATCCAATCCTTATATTTATCATTAGTTTCCCAAACACTAGCATATTTGCACTTTCCCATCTTTACTGTATCACAAAAAACGGCAATCTCGCAAATTATTTCATTGTTTCGGCTTCTAACACTCTGTACTATTTGACAGACGACTGCCGATTCACTCATCTTTATTGCGTTGTACTTGAACATGTTCAGAACCCGTATTGCTCAACAACCGCGAGATGTTCCCGGTAATAGGCGGTTTTCTATTGCAAGACGAGACCGGGACCCAATCGAATTAGATTCTGGCAAGATTGGTGGAAACGCGAGATTTCGTTCGTAAACAAAAAGATTGCGGTCGGAAAAATTAGGATTGCCGATATTTTAATTTTCCATACATTTTCCATACCAGTTGGCCCAAAATTGGAATTTCCATACTTTTTTCCAGCCCTGGAAAAGGCTTTCCTAATTTTCCAGACTTTTTCCAGACTTCCATACATGCGTACAAACCCTGATCCCAGTTCTGGGGTTGAGAAAATGGGACATGCAACACACACAAAATTTCAGAGACATAAGTCTCCATATAGCTAGAGAAATAATATGAAAGAATACCGGTACCACCTGAGGTTCAGTGGAGCTTACCATTATTAATCCAGAGGTAAGAAAGAGGCACAAAGCGCAGAAAAATCACACAGAAAACTCTAGAATTTACCCTGAGGCAAAAAGCTTGTAACTCTTGTTACTATGCAAACAAGAATGGTGTTCCTGGCTGGCAGATCCCCAGTTGTTGGGAACTGGGTATCTGGTTCCAGGAGCCGGTAGAGCTTTCTAAAGCTAGATTCCTAGTGCACAGCTTCAGTTGAGCTGTTATTCAATAAGTAATGTAATGGTAAGTATTGATCGAAGGAGAATGGTCTTTGCCCTCTGCTTGAGATCTTACGGTTGTGGCGCCTCCTCGTAGTTCATGTCCTTAAACCATGGGATTAGTTTAGTCGCCCTTTTCTGGACACGTTCAATGCTAACTACGTCTTTTTTCCTTCACAGGTGCCATACTGCATTCACATACTCGAGGTGTGGTCTCACAAGTGCCTTGTACAGCCAGTTGAAGCTATCTGAGTCTAGGTAGATAAATCTTCGTCGAATCATCCCCATGATTGTGTCACCTTGTTAATCTTTTCATTAACATGCTGCTCAAAGGTTAGCCTGCCGTCGATGTTAATGCCCAGGTCCTTCGCGTTGGTCACTCTTCCCAGCTTGTGTTCTGCCCTCTTACCAGGGTCACCTCTCATAACATATTCTCTCTCTGCATCTTCATGCTTTCTGCCAACTGTCATAATCTTGCACTTATCTGGATGGAACCTGAGAAGCCATTCATCTGACCAGTCCTGAAGCTGGTATAAGTCTGACTGCAGCGCTCGCTGATCATCGTTATTCCTAATTTGTCGGCAGAGCTTCGTATAATCAGCATATATGTACGCATCAGAGGTGAGAGATTCTGGTAGATCGTTGATAAACAATACAAACAGTACAGGTCCCAACACAATACCCTGCGGAATCCAGCTTAAGACACTCATCCACTCTGAAGCTGTGCAGTTTACTATAAATATAACCCTTTGTTTGTGCTCAGACAGGAATGCGGTGATCCATTCATGAACCTTGCCAGTTATCATCATCATTATCATTTTACGAGGCACAAGCCCTTGGCTTGTTATTGCCTCTGCAGCTGTGTTATGCCGAACCCCTTAAGCTTACACCTCACGAAAAGTGGTAACACGTTTATTTGTTATTTAATTTTCCTGCTTTCTAAAGTTCAAAGTTGCTTTATTTCATGGTTTTTCTATACATGTAAATATAATCTAAACAGGCAGTCCATCAAAGGCATGGCCTATTGAGTGATGGAATCCTTACACACATTACAAAACATTTATACGTTAACATATCTATGACACACAAGACAGTGGCACAGTGACAGAATGCTGAAAAGCTAACTTGATATGAAAACTTATACAGGGACTTGACTACCTTTCTGGGATTATCAGCCAGTAAATTAACCTATTTGGGGATTTTATTAGCCATACAGATTTTCGGTTTGAAAGGATATGAGTCTCGCCTCAGACTTATAATGTACAATACATACACATACATACACACATACATACAAACATACACATACACATACATACATACCAGGGTTTCAACAAACTTCTAAATACAGGAAGTCTGGGACTTTTTGGGTAATGCTATTGGGAGTCTAAGCTAGAAACATGAAGGTCTAAAATGGTTCAAATACATATAATTTGGTTAAAGTCATTGTTTTTAGAGATATCAGGGCCAATAATAGGAAATCCAGGACTATTTTGGTTTGTTTTGTGGAGTTCGGACATAAACTTTGATATATATGTCATATATACATGTATTTCATATATATGTCTTCCATTAAGCGGTGGGTGGATAGGGCTGTCCCTTCTTTGATGTTTACATAGATATATGCCACTATGTGCACAAACATAAAACACACGACATTCAAACACATATTTATGGCATTAATATTTAAATACACTCATACATATTTACTGACTTAATTAAACATATATTATACATATACTCCCTAATTACATCATTATCTTAGTTTGGAGTGGTTTATTATTATATAGGACTTTTGTATGCTACTGAGGGTGGGGTGGGGTGGGGGGGAGGGAAGAGCTCATCACTGTAATATAAAGTTGAGATAGTTAGAGTTGTTAAGAATCGATAGATGCGTTGATTTTATGTGGGCTATTTAGGTGTAGTAGTAGTGAAAGTAAACTGTGAAGTATGTTTGTGTTTAGACTTATTACTTCAATTATTAGGTTAGGTTAGTTTATCTATAGTGGTGGTGGTGGAATGTCTTAGGCTTGTATTATTATTAATTAGCAGAGAATCTGTGACCATCAGGTATAAATATATTAATTTAGTATTTGTCGATCATAGATTCCCTGGCAATCTTCTTAAAGGATTTCAGGTTTAATATACTATCGCATATTTTTGTACTGGTGCTGTTCCATAGTTTTGTGGCTGCTATTGTAATTCGTCGTTTTCCTATTTCTGTTCGTGTAAATTGAGTGTGTAAATTGTGTTTTGTCCTAGTGTTGTGTTTGTGGATGTCGGTGCTTAGTGTAAAATTGGAGGCTATGGATTGTGGTAATGTATTGTGGTGAAACTCCTTTACAATGGTGTACATCTGTAGTTTGCCTATATCCTTTAGTTTTAATAGCTTTTCTGACTTGAATATATTCTCGCCCTTTGCTGGTTTAGAAAAGAGTTTTAGTGCCTTTTTCTGTAGACTTTGTAGTTTCGTTAGGTTGCTTTTGTGTGTATTCGTCCAGATAGCGTTACAGTAGGTGAGATGCGGAAGAACAAGGGTGCAGTAGCGTTTTAATTGTAGCTGGTGTCATGTACGGTTTTAGTCTTTGTATGACACCTATGCCTCTTGCCACCTTTGCTGTTACCATCTCGATTTGTTTGGCCCAGGTCAAATGTTTATCCAAATACACTCCCAAGAATTTGGCAAATAGGGCCTCTCAATTTCTTTTTTGTTTATGTAGATTTTTGGAATTTCATCTTTTTTTAGTTTGAGATTTGTAAATAACATATAATTTGTTTTGTCAACATTCAACGATAATTTGTTTATTGGAAACCAGTCAGTAATTTCTTCCAATTCCTTATGTTTTTCTGTATAAGGTGTCTATGTTGTCATCGCAGCAAAAAGCATTTGTGTCATCAGCGAACAGTATTAATGACATGTGCTTGCATATGTTAGGTAGATTATTCATGTAAAGAATGAACAGCAATGGGCCAAGAATAGATCCCTGAGGAACACCACAAGTTAATTGCCTGTTTTCAGAGCATATCTCATTATATTGTACGCATTGTGTTCTTTTACTTAGGTAGTTCTGGAACCAGGTGAGTGCACTGCCTCTTATACCATAATAGGCAAGTTTTCTAGTAAGATCTGATGGTTGATAGTGTCGAAAGCTTTTGAAAGGTTCAAGAAGATGCCTATTATACTTTGGTTTTTTTCCAGTGATTCAATAATTTTTTCTGTCATTTCGGCTATTGCATGCATTGTTGAATGTTTCTCACGAAATCTATATTGCGATTTGTATAAAATGGACTTTTTGTCCAGGTAATTTGTCAGTCGATTGTACATAAGGCGCTCTAGTAACTTGGAGAAAAGTGGAAGTATGGAGAATGGTCAATAGTTTGAGAAGTTAGTAGAATCCTTGGCTTTATAAATTGGTGTAACACGTGCTATTTTTAGTTTTGATGGGAAAATGCCTTGTGCTAGGGATAAGTTGCAAATGTGACGAAGTGGGATCTGCTCATATGACGAAAAAAGCATCATAGAAGTATTGCCGTACTTATTAAAATATTGTAGACATTGAAAACATTATAGATAATTTTATTTATATCCGATCGTTTTTAAACCAGATTTCGTGGCAAACCGAAAGCACATAGTTAACCTATGGGATGGGTTAGAATCAAGATATAGCCAAACTATGGGTACTACTGCACTTTAAGGGCCGCCGTTAATGGCCACCAAAATCTCACAAAGTACCGCAAACTGAAGGAAATGTCAATTTCCCTTTCTCCGAGATCTAACAATACTCACCATTCTGTTACTTCTGATATACAGCTGGCCATGACAGCGGCTCTAGGATTATAGACTTAGAAAGCTTTACCGACTCCTGGGAACCGGGTACTCGGCTCCCAACTGCCGAGTACCCGTTTACCATAGAGCTCATATTGTTTGCATAGCCACCAAACAAGAGAAAACTATGGCTTGCCTCCGTGGGGCTGGGAGGCTGGGTCCGTAACAGAATGGTGAGTATTGTTAGATCTCGGAGAAAGGGAAATTGACATTTCCTTCATTCTCCTTCGATAAATACTCACCATTCTGTTACTTCTGATATACACCAGATTTGATCAGTAACCTGGTGGGAAGGGGCAAGCCATAAATGCTAATTGTGCCCCATTGGAGAAAGATTTTAGACTTCAAACTTGACCAACGGAGACCTAAAAGGACCGTCAAGTTCACGGAACCGAATCACATTCGCGTCACGCCCACCCCCCTTTTTCCTCCTAAGAAAAGGGAGAGAACTAACGAACATGTATCTCGCCTGAAAACACAAATATGCCAAGAGGGTTAACTACTCCCTGCATATTCCATGTATTAGCCTGGGAATGAGCATGAATATATAAGATGAATGAACATGATACATATACATAATACAAAAAACTCTCACTATTGAATTACCTTATGATAATTGGACTTCAGACGTACCGCCTCCAACCATTCACTGGTTTGGCCATCAGTGACACAATCTGGTTGTCATCCTCTCGCTTGACCATGCCTGCTTTAGGTTCTTTTCTTACCGAAGTGAAAAAAGGGTGAAGAGCAGTGTGGTCACTAACTATCGTTTCAAAACAGCTAAAGCGAGTGGATTGGCTGAGTCTGACACATCCCTCATATAGTAATCCATAAATGAGGACTCACAGTGCCATTGTGCAACGGCCATGATGTCCTCTAACGGAACACCATTGTAAAGGGCGGTCGAGGCGGCTATTCCTCTGACATCGTGTGCCCTTACGCCTTGCACCTGGTGCCCAGTCGCCATCTCGTGAGTAGTCTGAATGCATTCGACCACCCAACGAGAGATAGTATCCATGGATGCGGCGCCATAAGGCTTTTTATGGCAGATCCACAGATGTCTATCGTTCGACCGTAACGAGACACTCCGTTTCTTGTACTTAGTCAAAGCACGGACCGGGCACCAGACACCAGACACTGGCATCACGATCAAACCTAGTTAACTTCGGTATAATGATCGGTTTGCCGGGATATCTCAAAGATTGGTTCTTTGACATAAACTCTGCTCTTGGCAGAAGACGCAGACCTTCTCCAGAAACAATAAATCGGTACCTCTCTGCCGAAAGCGCATGGATCTCACTGCGCCTTCTAGCTGAGGAAGCTGCCAATAGAAAGACCGCCTTTAGAGTCAAATGCTTTAGACTAGCTGAACGCAACGGTTCGAAAGGGTGCTTGGCCAGTACATTAAGCACTAAAGATAGACTCCAGGCTGGAATGACTACCGGTTGTCTCGGGCGGAGATTGCTCATTCCCTTCAACATCACATTTAACTGGGCCACCTCTGGACTATCCCTGTTGGCTAGACAAGGGATAACTGATGCCAAAGCTGACTTGTATCCAGCAACTGTGACGGGAGCTAGTCCTGAAAAGAACAGCTCACAGAGAAAGTCTGCTATTTGCTGAATAGTGGATTGAAAGGTATCAATACCCTTTTCTTCACACCAGTCTGCAAATCTGTTAACCTTGTTGTTATATGACTTGAAGGTTGACCTCCTTCTCGCAGCCGCGATGAAATCAGCAGCCTGTCGAGAAAAGCCTTCCGACGTGGAACGTTGTTTGATAACATCCACGCAGTCAATTTGAACATTTCGGGACGCTCGTGTAGGAAGCGTCCCTTGGCCTGGGAGATTATGTTCGGAATCTCGGGCAACTGCACAGGATTTTCCACCAGCAGATCTAGAAGATCCGTGAACCACGCCCTGCTCGGCCAATACGGCGCTATTAGCAGGACCAGACACGGTTCCTCCCTGACCTTCACCAATACCTTCGGTAGAAGAATGGTGGGCGGGTACGCGTAAGCGTGCATCCCTCTCCAGCTTATCGCCAGAGCGTCTGTATCGACGGCATTTGGATCTGGAATCAGCGAGACATATGTCATGATTTGAGCATTTTCCTTTGTGGCGAACAAGTCCACGTTGGGTTTGCCCCAATGCTCGAAGATCCGTCGCAGAACCGGAGGGTTGAGGGACCATTCTGTTGGCAGAATTCTCTGTCTGCGAGACAAAGCATCCGCCAGAATGTTCAATCGGCCAGGAATATGAGCTGCTTTCAAAACAACCGAGTAATTCCTGCACCATTGAATCAAGTGCCACACCCTGATACACAGAGTGGGCGACCTGGTCCCGCCTTGGCGATTTATATATGATACTACTGTCGAATTGTCCGACCGTATCAATATCACCTTGCCCCTGATCATCGGAAGGAACTCTTCCAACGCCAGTTCCACTGCCATCATTTCCAACAGATTGATATGCAGCTGACTCTCCGGGAGAGTCCATGTGCCCAAGACCTGGTGTTCTCCCAGGCAGGCACCCCACCCTTCCAGCGATGCATCCGTGTAGACGGACAGCTGGGGGTGGGGTAGGTGCAGCGAAACCCCTAATAGGAGATTCTGACGCTGTTTCCACCATAGAAGATGCGATATTATCGGCTCCAAAACTGGCACCAGTTTTGACAGGGGTTCTGTTCTCTGTTTCCACAGACATCAGATACAACTGGATAGGCCTTCGCATTAGAGCAGCGTACGGGATAACCTGCTCCATGGAGACCATCATGCCCAGCATCTGAAGGAACCACCTCGCCTGAATGTGGTTTCCCACTCGAAAACTCTTGAGGATGGCTAACAGAGACACCACTCTGGGCTCTGACAGGTAAACCCTGCCCTCCTCGAGGTCGAATCGCATCCCCAAATAAACGAAATGTTGAGTGGGCGTCAACTCGGATTTCTCCTCGTTGACTATCCAGCCTAGATCTGAAAGTAACTTCAGAGTCAGAGCAGTATCCACGTTCAACCTGGCTGCCGAGTCTGCCTTGAGCAGCCAGTCGTCTATGTAGGTGTGTAGCGCCACGTTCTCTTTTCTGAGAAACGCTGTCACCGCAAGGACCACTCTTGTGAAAACCCTCGGAGCTGTCGACAGGCCGAATGGGAGAACTGTAAACTCCCATACTTGATTCTGAAACGCAAATCTCAGAAACCTGTGCCAACTCCGATTCATAGGAATGTGGAAATATGCATCTTTCAGATCGATCGATACACACCACATTCCTTTCCTCAATCCCGCCATTACCGACCTCGGCGTTTCCATCTGGAACCGAGGTGTATGGATAAACCAATTTAATGGCCTGAGATTGAGTGTGGGTCTCCATCCCCCTGTGCTCTTGGGGACAAGGAACATGTTTGAATAGAAGCCTGGAGTGTTTCGGTTTGCTGGTTTTATTGCTCCCTTCAGATGCAAACCCGACACTTCCTTTTGAACGGCTTCTAACTTGTCTGGCTCCCTTGGTACGGGTGTCCAGACAGGTGCCAAAGACAGATTTTGTGGTGGAAAGTCCCACCACTCCGGCATGTAACCCTGGGATAACCATCCCAGGACCAGACTGTCTGACGTCACACCTCGCCAGGCCTCGACGAAACGCATGAGCCTTCCACCCACCATAGACGCCTCGACGTCTAACGGGGTTGTCCGGCTCGCAG
>CM067369.1:18886852-18947525 GCA_034401795.1 Chaetoderma sp. LZ-2023a | reverse complement strand
ACGACACGACGATGTTAGCCCTGGAAAAGGCTTTCCTAATTTTCCAGACTTTTTCCAGACTTCCATACATGCGTACAAACCTGATCCCAGTTCTGGGGTTGAGAAAATGGGACATGCAACACACACAAAATTTCAGAGACATAAGTCTCCATATAGCTAGAGAAATAATATGAAAGAATACCGGTACCACCTGAGGTTCAGTGGAGCTTACCATTATTAATCCAGAGGTAAGAAAGAGGCACAAAGCGCAGAAAAATCACACAGAAACTCTAGAATTTACCCTGAGGCAAAAAGCTTGTAACTCTTGTTACTATGCAAACAAGAATGGTGTTCCTGGCTGGCAGATCCCCAGTTGTTGGGAACTGGGTATCTGGTTCCAGGAGCCGGTAGAGCTTTCTAAAGCTAGATTCCTAGTGCACAGCTTCAGTTGAGCTGTTATTCAATAAGTAATGTAATGGTAAGTATTGATCGAAGGAGAATGGTCTTTGCCCTCTGCTTGAGATCTTACGGTTGTGGCGCCTCCTCGTAGTTCATGTCCTTAAACCATGGGATTAGTTTAGTCGCCCTTTTCTGGACACGTTCAATGCTAACTACGTCTTTTTCCTTCACAGGTGCCATACTGCATTCACATACTCGAGGTGTGGTCTCACAAGTGCCTTGTACAGCCAGTTGAAGCTATCTGAGTCTAGGTAGATAAATCTTCGTCGAATCATCCCCATGATTGTGTCACCTTGTTAATCTTTTCATTAACATGCTGCTCAAAGGTTAGCCTGCCGTCGATGTTAATGCCCAGGTCCTTCGCGTTGGTCACTCTTCCCAGCTTGTGTTCTGCCCTCTTACCAGGGTCACCTCTCATAACATATTCTCTCTCTGCATCTTCATGCTTTCTGCCAACTGTCATAATCTTGCACTTATCTGGATGGAACCTGAGAAGCCATTCATCTGACCAGTCCTGAAGCTGGTATAAGTCTGACTGCAGCGCTCGCTGATCATCGTTATTCCTAATTTGTCGGCAGAGCTTCGTATAATCAGCATATATGTACGCATCAGAGGTGAGAGATTCTGGTAGATCGTTGATAAACAATACAAACAGTACAGGTCCCAACACAATACCCTGCGGAATCCAGCTTAAGACACTCATCCACTCTGAAGCTGTGCAGTTTACTATAAATATAACCCTTTGTTTGTGCTCAGACAGGAATGCGGTGATCCATTCATGAACCTTGCCAGTTATCATCATCATTATCATTTTACGAGGCACAAGCCCTTGGCTTGTTATTGCCTCTGCAGCTGTGTTATGCCGAACCCCTTAAGCTTACACCTCACGAAAAGTGGTAACACGTTTATTTGTTATTTAATTTTCCTGCTTTCTAAAGTTCAAAGTTGCTTTATTTCATGGTTTTTCTATACATGTAAATATAATCTAAACAGGCAGTCCATCAAAGGCATGGCCTATTGAGTGATGGAATCCTTACACACATTACAAAACATTTATACGTTAACATATCTATGACACACAAGACAGTGGCACAGTGACAGAATGCTGAAAAGCTAACTTGATATGAAAACTTATACAGGGACTTGACTACCTTTCTGGGATTATCAGCCAGTAAATTAACCTATTTGGGGATTTTATTAGCCATACAGATTTTCGGTTTGAAAGGATATGAGTCTCGCCTCAGACTTATAATGTACAATACATACACATACATACACACATACATACAAACATACACATACACATACATACATACCAGGGTTTCAACAAACTTCTAAATACAGGAAGTCTGGGACTTTTTGGGTAATGCTATTGGGAGTCTAAGCTAGAAACATGAAGGTCTAAAATGGTTCAAATACATATAATTTGGTTAAAGTCATTGTTTTTAGAGATATCAGGGCCAATAATAGGAAATCCAGGACTATTTTGGTTTGTTTTGTGGAGTTCGGACATAAACTTTGATATATATGTCATATATACATGTATTTCATATATATGTCTTCCATTAAGCGGTGGGTGGATAGGGCTGTCCCTTCTTTGATGTTTACATAGATATATGCCACTATGTGCACAAACATAAAACACACGACATTCAAACACATATTTATGGCATTAATATTTAAATACACTCATACATATTTACTGACTTAATTAAACATATATTATACATATACTCCCTAATTACATCATTATCTTAGTTTGGAGTGGTTTATTATTATATAGGACTTTTGTATGCTACTGAGGGTGGGGTGGGGTGGGGGGGAGGGAAGAGCTCATCACTGTAATATAAAGTTGAGATAGTTAGAGTTGTTAAGAATCGATAGATGCGTTGATTTTATGTGGGCTATTTAGGTGTAGTAGTAGTGAAAGTAAACTGTGAAGTATGTTTGTGTTTAGACTTATTACTTCAATTATTAGGTTAGGTTAGTTTATCTATAGTGGTGGTGGTGGAATGTCTTAGGCTTGTATTATTATTAATTAGCAGAGAATCTGTGACCATCAGGTATAAATATATTAATTTAGTATTTGTCGATCATAGATTCCCTGGCAATCTTCTTAAAGGATTTCAGGTTTAATATACTATCGCATATTTTTGTACTGGTGCTGTTCCATAGTTTTGTGGCTGCTATTGTAATTCGTCGTTTTCCTATTTCTGTTCGTGTAAATTGAGTGTGTAAATTGTGTTTTGTCCTAGTGTTGTGTTTGTGGATGTCGGTGCTTAGTGTAAAATTGGAGGCTATGGATTGTGGTAATGTATTGTGGTGAAACTCCTTTACAATGGTGTACATCTGTAGTTTGCCTATATCCTTTAGTTTTAATAGCTTTTCTGACTTGAATATATTCTCGCCCTTTGCTGGTTTAGAAAAGAGTTTTAGTGCCTTTTTCTGTAGACTTTGTAGTTTCGTTAGGTTGCTTTTGTGTGTATTCGTCCAGATAGCGTTACAGTAGGTGAGATGCGGAAGAACAAGGGTGCAGTAGCGTTTTAATTGTAGCTGGTGTCATGTACGGTTTTAGTCTTTGTATGACACCTATGCCTCTTGCCACCTTTGCTGTTACCATCTCGATTTGTTTGGCCCAGGTCAAATGTTTATCCAAATACACTCCCAAGAATTTGGCAAATAGGGCCTCTCAATTTCTTTTTTGTTTATGTAGATTTTTGGAATTTCATCTTTTTTTAGTTTGAGATTTGTAAATAACATATAATTTGTTTTGTCAACATTCAACGATAATTTGTTTATTGGAAACCAGTCAGTAATTTCTTCCAATTCCTTATGTTTTTCTGTATAAGGTGTCTATGTTGTCATCGCAGCAAAAAGCATTTGTGTCATCAGCGAACAGTATTAATGACATGTGCTTGCATATGTTAGGTAGATTATTCATGTAAAGAATGAACAGCAATGGGCCAAGAATAGATCCCTGAGGAACACCACAAGTTAATTGCCTGTTTTCAGAGCATATCTCATTATATTGTACGCATTGTGTTCTTTTACTTAGGTAGTTCTGGAACCAGGTGAGTGCACTGCCTCTTATACCATAATAGGCAAGTTTTCTAGTAAGATCTGATGGTTGATAGTGTCGAAAGCTTTTGAAAGGTTCAAGAAGATGCCTATTATACTTTGGTTTTTTTCCAGTGATTCAATAATTTTTTCTGTCATTTCGGCTATTGCATGCATTGTTGAATGTTTCTCACGAAATCTATATTGCGATTTGTATAAAATGGACTTTTTGTCCAGGTAATTTGTCAGTCGATTGTACATAAGGCGCTCTAGTAACTTGGAGAAAAGTGGAAGTATGGAGAATGGTCAATAGTTTGAGAAGTTAGTAGAATCCTTGGCTTTATAAATTGGTGTAACACGTGCTATTTTTAGTTTTGATGGGAAAATGCCTTGTGCTAGGGATAAGTTGCAAATGTGACGAAGTGGGATCTGCTCATATGACGAAAAAAGCATCATAGAAGTATTGCCGTACTTATTAAAATATTGTAGACATTGAAAACATTATAGATAATTTTATTTATATCCGATCGTTTTTAAACCAGATTTCGTGGCAAACCGAAAGCACATAGTTAACCTATGGGATGGGTTAGAATCAAGATATAGCCAAACTATGGGTACTACTGCACTTTAAGGGCCGCCGTTAATGGCCACCAAAATCTCACAAAGTACCGCAAACTGAAGGAAATGTCAATTTCCCTTTCTCCGAGATCTAACAATACTCACCATTCTGTTACTTCTGATATACAGCTGGCCATGACAGCGGCTCTAGGATTATAGACTTAGAAAGCTTTACCGACTCCTGGGAACCGGGTACTCGGCTCCCAACTGCCGAGTACCCGTTTACCATAGAGCTCATATTGTTTGCATAGCCACCAAACAAGAGAAAACTATGGCTTGCCTCCGTGGGGCTGGGAGGCTGGGTCCGTAACAGAATGGTGAGTATTGTTAGATCTCGGAGAAAGGGAAATTGACATTTCCTTCATTCTCCTTCGATAAATACTCACCATTCTGTTACTTCTGATATACACCAGATTTGATCAGTAACCTGGTGGGAAGGGGCAAGCCATAAATGCTAATTGTGCCCCATTGGAGAAAGATTTTAGACTTCAAACTTGACCAACGGAGACCTAAAAGGACCGTCAAGTTCACGGAACCGAATCACATTCGCGTCACGCCCACCCCCCTTTTTCCTCCTAAGAAAAGGGAGAGAACTAACGAACATGTATCTCGCCTGAAAACACAAATATGCCAAGAGGGTTAACTACTCCCTGCATATTCCATGTATTAGCCTGGGAATGAGCATGAATATATAAGATGAATGAACATGATACATATACATAATACAAAAAACTCTCACTATTGAATTACCTTATGATAATTGGACTTCAGACGTACCGCCTCCAACCATTCACTGGTTTGGCCATCAGTGACACAATCTGGTTGTCATCCTCTCGCTTGACCATGCCTGCTTTAGGTTCTTTTCTTACCGAAGTGAAAAAAGGGTGAAGAGCAGTGTGGTCACTAACTATCGTTTCAAAACAGCTAAAGCGAGTGGATTGGCTGAGTCTGACACATCCCTCATATAGTAATCCATAAATGAGGACTCACAGTGCCATTGTGCAACGGCCATGATGTCCTCTAACGGAACACCATTGTAAAGGGCGGTCGAGGCGGCTATTCCTCTGACATCGTGTGCCCTTACGCCTTGCACCTGGTGCCCAGTCGCCATCTCGTGAGTAGTCTGAATGCATTCGACCACCCAACGAGAGATAGTATCCATGGATGCGGCGCCATAAGGCTTTTTATGGCAGATCCACAGATGTCTATCGTTCGACCGTAACGAGACACTCCGTTTCTTGTACTTAGTCAAAGCACGGACCGGGCACCAGACACCAGACACTGGCATCACGATCAAACCTAGTTAACTTCGGTATAATGATCGGTTTGCCGGGATATCTCAAAGATTGGTTCTTTGACATAAACTCTGCTCTTGGCAGAAGACGCAGACCTTCTCCAGAAACAATAAATCGGTACCTCTCTGCCGAAAGCGCATGGATCTCACTGCGCCTTCTAGCTGAGGAAGCTGCCAATAGAAAGACCGCCTTTAGAGTCAAATGCTTTAGACTAGCTGAACGCAACGGTTCGAAAGGGTGCTTGGCCAGTACATTAAGCACTAAAGATAGACTCCAGGCTGGAATGACTACCGGTTGTCTCGGGCGGAGATTGCTCATTCCCTTCAACATCACATTTAACTGGGCCACCTCTGGACTATCCCTGTTGGCTAGACAAGGGATAACTGATGCCAAAGCTGACTTGTATCCAGCAACTGTGACGGGAGCTAGTCCTGAAAAGAACAGCTCACAGAGAAAGTCTGCTATTTGCTGAATAGTGGATTGAAAGGTATCAATACCCTTTTCTTCACACCAGTCTGCAAATCTGTTAACCTTGTTGTTATATGACTTGAAGGTTGACCTCCTTCTCGCAGCCGCGATGAAATCAGCAGCCTGTCGAGAAAAGCCTTCCGACGTGGAACGTTGTTTGATAACATCCACGCAGTCAATTTGAACATTTCGGGACGCTCGTGTAGGAAGCGTCCCTTGGCCTGGGAGATTATGTTCGGAATCTCGGGCAACTGCACAGGATTTTCCACCAGCAGATCTAGAAGATCCGTGAACCACGCCCTGCTCGGCCAATACGGCGCTATTAGCAGGACCAGACACGGTTCCTCCCTGACCTTCACCAATACCTTCGGTAGAAGAATGGTGGGCGGGTACGCGTAAGCGTGCATCCCTCTCCAGCTTATCGCCAGAGCGTCTGTATCGACGGCATTTGGATCTGGAATCAGCGAGACATATGTCATGATTTGAGCATTTTCCTTTGTGGCGAACAAGTCCACGTTGGGTTTGCCCCAATGCTCGAAGATCCGTCGCAGAACCGGAGGGTTGAGGGACCATTCTGTTGGCAGAATTCTCTGTCTGCGAGACAAAGCATCCGCCAGAATGTTCAATCGGCCAGGAATATGAGCTGCTTTCAAAACAACCGAGTAATTCCTGCACCATTGAATCAAGTGCCACACCCTGATACACAGAGTGGGCGACCTGGTCCCGCCTTGGCGATTTATATATGATACTACTGTCGAATTGTCCGACCGTATCAATATCACCTTGCCCCTGATCATCGGAAGGAACTCTTCCAACGCCAGTTCCACTGCCATCATTTCCAACAGATTGATATGCAGCTGACTCTCCGGGAGAGTCCATGTGCCCAAGACCTGGTGTTCTCCCAGGCAGGCACCCCACCCTTCCAGCGATGCATCCGTGTAGACGGACAGCTGGGGGTGGGGTAGGTGCAGCGAAACCCCTAATAGGAGATTCTGACGCTGTTTCCACCATAGAAGATGCGATATTATCGGCTCCAAAACTGGCACCAGTTTTGACAGGGGTTCTGTTCTCTGTTTCCACAGACATCAGATACAACTGGATAGGCCTTCGCATTAGAGCAGCGTACGGGATAACCTGCTCCATGGAGACCATCATGCCCAGCATCTGAAGGAACCACCTCGCCTGAATGTGGTTTCCCACTCGAAAACTCTTGAGGATGGCTAACAGAGACACCACTCTGGGCTCTGACAGGTAAACCCTGCCCTCCTCGAGGTCGAATCGCATCCCCAAATAAACGAAATGTTGAGTGGGCGTCAACTCGGATTTCTCCTCGTTGACTATCCAGCCTAGATCTGAAAGTAACTTCAGAGTCAGAGCAGTATCCACGTTCAACCTGGCTGCCGAGTCTGCCTTGAGCAGCCAGTCGTCTATGTAGGTGTGTAGCGCCACGTTCTCTTTTCTGAGAAACGCTGTCACCGCAAGGACCACTCTTGTGAAAACCCTCGGAGCTGTCGACAGGCCGAATGGGAGAACTGTAAACTCCCATACTTGATTCTGAAACGCAAATCTCAGAAACCTGTGCCAACTCCGATTCATAGGAATGTGGAAATATGCATCTTTCAGATCGATCGATACACACCACATTCCTTTCCTCAATCCCGCCATTACCGACCTCGGCGTTTCCATCTGGAACCGAGGTGTATGGATAAACCAATTTAATGGCCTGAGATTGAGTGTGGGTCTCCATCCCCCTGTGCTCTTGGGGACAAGGAACATGTTTGAATAGAAGCCTGGAGTGTTTCGGTTTGCTGGTTTTATTGCTCCCTTCAGATGCAAACCCGACACTTCCTTTTGAACGGCTTCTAACTTGTCTGGCTCCCTTGGTACGGGTGTCCAGACAGGTGCCAAAGACAGATTTTGTGGTGGAAAGTCCCACCACTCCGGCATGTAACCCTGGGATAACCATCCCAGGACCAGACTGTCTGACGTCACACCTCGCCAGGCCTCGACGAAACGCATGAGCCTTCCACCCACCATAGACGCCTCGACGTCTAACGGGGTTGTCCGGCTCGCAGTCCGCCCCCCCCCTCTTTCTTAACGAGAGAGAGAGAGAACCATTTCGTTCTAGGCACGACGGGTATAACTGGCACCGCTGGTCCTGTCGCACAGGCACGGTCCAGGCGGATATGAAGGGAGCTTTCGTACCCTCAGGTACGCTTCGGCCCCTTCTGTCCGCCCTTTGAGGCCTTACCCTTACCCTTCCCGCCTCTAGGGCGGTCAGGAGCAACATTGGGGAGGGTAGGCGCCTCTACAACCTTCCTGGGCTTCTTTGCCGGCGGCGGCTCCGAAAACCCAGCTGAAGCAGAAGTCGCAACAGGCCTAGCTTTCGCCTTGCCCTTATGCTTCTTCTGCTTCTTTGAAGGTTGTCCCGTTAGCGGTTTCCCCACAGCCCCTAGTGCGTGCGCTTGCCACACTAGCTCTAGCTGTAGGTTTACCACTAACCGATTCTGCGCGATACTGGCGGTATCCTCTAAGATGCCCTGCGCTTGGCCACTGAAGATGCTAGGCCCCGTCAGGGGCGTCCCAAGAAGACGCTCCCTGACTGCCGTAGCCGGACGCATATGGTCAATGACCATTTGCCTCCTGGATTTCGTCACTCGCGCTTGCACCCTTGCCAATGCGTCCATAGACAGCACCAGGCCGTCATTGACACATGAAAGTGCCACAGGTGGCACAGGGTGGCCTGCCCCCGCTTCAGCCCACACCGACTGAAGGAGACGATACGAGTGGTTGACAGCGCTCATCGCTGCCCTCACACCCTCATCGCATAGGGACAGGACTTCTTCCTGGTGTACCTGAGACTTGTCCACAAGTGCCGGACCAGGGCCACCCGCCACGGCACTCTGGACGCCCAGTACCCATCGGTCATCCTCAGTGACCGACGGGACTACACCATATCTGTCGTATTCCCCCCGCGGTATACGACATCTTGCCCGCACCTCCCTGGAGGCCGCAGGGAGCTGACACTTGGTCATCAGTTGTTTGCTATAAATAGCGTCCAACAAATCTATGAACCGTGGATCCAGTCCCACTGACTGAATCCGGGCCGCAGGCAAAATCCCCGTCCTGATCGACGCAACCGACGGACGGGGCGCATCTTCATCGGCCGTGGCCGAAACCACAGACGGGTCACCCCGGCTAGACACGCCAGAGTATCTGACCAATCTACCTCCGATGAAGACACCCCCGCAAACACGTCACCCGTTGAAGTGCTCACGGGCCTGCCAGCCACGGCCTCCCGGCAAGGAGCCACGGCTGACACGCCAGGCACTCCGGTACCACACGGTTCCGCCGCCACCCCATGAAACACTCCGGTCCATGGGGTAGGTCCGCACGGAAAACCGTACGGACCCGTAGCAGTCGCGGAACCATAGCCGGACACGGGCGCCAACGGCACGCCACGTCCGACTGCCGGACCAGGCGAGATAGGTGAGTACCACGCCTGGCCCGGCACACCCGTTCCCGTGACGGCTGGTGCCAAACCAAGCCGCACGGAACCGGTGCACGGTACCGGATTGGCCTCAGCCACAGGCGGAGCCGCTGACCTGGCTTGCGCCAAACCAGACAAATGGAGGCCGGTTCCGTCCAGGACGGAATCAACCTCCATATTCTCCACCTGCGGCTTCACGGGCCGCAGCAACCTCTCCTCCTCGTCTTCAGACTCCGAAGAGTCGTCACTAGACGAGTCAACCGTGGAACCGTCCTGGCGGACGGCTCCCACACCTGACGGACCGGCCACCGCTACTGGACCACCCGGAGGTGGCCGCAGAGAAACAGAACCTGTCTGGCCGAAGCCAGACGGGACTGCCAGGGGGCCATACGAGACGGCCCCCTCGGTAACCAGTCCAGAATCCTGTCCGAGGACAGGATCCGTACCAGGCATGGGGAGAAACTGCCCCCCAACCTTTGGTAGCAGGGACGACACCAGCATGGGCAGAACGCTATGCAGAAAACCATGCATAGCCGGACCAAACCACGCCGGCGGTGCCATCTCCGCCACCTCCAGCTGGGGATGTGGAGCACCCCCACTGGCAGAACCGGGCGCTCCACGATTTACTCTCGGACCGCCTGACCCCGCGTCAGACCCAGCCAAGTCCTTCTGGGCAAGGAACTTAACCATCATCTCAACGGACCACACTGCACAAACATTACACCTATGATCAATATTACACAGGGCACACCTAAAACAGACATGGTCCTTGAACACGACATGGACAAACTTATGGCATTCGTCACATGATGGCGGGGCTGGCTTGGCCTATAACATAAGCACAAACCTACAATAAACAAGCGGAACGAGACCCGGATGGAAGGCAGACAATTAATTTTCAAATAATTTGACTCATAAATTAACTGTAACCCTCCCGCACCCCACCCCGCCACGTTACAACAACGATCGCATTGATTATGACGACAAGAATGAGGCGGGCATTAAACACACCCATAATAGATCCTCCAGGATGTGTAACGGCTCCAGGAATCATATCGCATAGCATTCGGGGTATATTTACTAATCAATATAAATTATACTCCTAACGAAAGCAGCACGATATAAAACAACAAAATGTATAACAAACTGCTGTATCACACGGTAAAACCGCAGACCACGCATCTACTCAAGAATTTTGAAACCACCGATCATTGCAAACCGATCGTGATCGCACGTAAACTTGATTATTCTAAAGTTTCCGGTACCATTTTTAGTACGCAGCACCCAGAACAAGATGCGTGAATTAATGAAACATTTTTCTTCACATAAACATCCGAGCGACCGGGTGTGACGTCACCCGCTCGGATCCTACGGAGAACGACGTCAGCCGATATTCGTGTTAGAAATACCGTAGCATAATACCTATTTTCATATCTGCCGATCGCCTGTTGGGGGTTAAAGAAGGCGATCGTCTGGCATATATCGTTGTTAGCACACGTCCCAGATTCTATGGGGTCAGAAATTGGAACATGCGACACAGCGAAATTTAGAGACCTAAGTCTTTTAACTATGGATAATAAAGAATGATACAACCTGGTTATCTTCGGCGGTATTCTCCATAGTATCCTTTAGTTAATCCTTTCACGAACACACAAACTATCACTACAGATTAAAGACTTAGATTTTCTTTCACAAAAAAACACTAAAATCCTCAATGCAGAAAGCATGTATTGCTCTTGTTGCTATGCAAACAAGAATGAGCTCTATGGTAAACGGGTACTCGGCAGTTGGGAGCCGAGTACCTGGTTCCCAGGAGTCGGTAAAGCTTTCTAAGTCTATAATCCTAGAGCCGCTGTCAAGGCCAGCTGTATATCAGAAGTAACAGAATGGTGAGTATTGATCGAAGGAGAATGCGTGATTCCCCGAGATTTCAGTGGTTGCTAGGAATCCCTTTAACCCAGAGCTGATTGGTTACCGTCAATCACGTGTTCTGGGAAACCTTAATTATGACGTCAATAGCATTATATGTTTTGAACGTTTTGGAGAGGAGAGTAAGGAGTTTGATTGTGACGTCACTGACTTTCCAAATAGTATTACGTCATTGCATTATTACGTCATAAATGAATTGCTCGCTTGTATCATTTGTGTTGAAAATTTGGCAAAATAGTAAATTCAATAAATGTATCATTTCAATTATTTAAAGCAGTGTATTGCTGTGGGAGTGTCATTCCCGCGTTTTCTGGATCTAATAAAACGCATATATTTCAATGAAAGCAAAGCAAACATATCGCTATCAACATCATCTAAATCATTTCTATATAAACCCTGTTTGCTTGAATTTTGTACTATAAAATTATTAGGAAATACTGATCCTATTCTTGGAAAATCCTTAGCAACCATTAAAATCTCGTGAAATCTCACCACTAACGGTATTTCATGATATTTCAGCGGCCATTATCGGCGGCCCCTAAACTGCAGTCTAGCCAAACTATGTATTAAATAAAAACTTTTTAATCTTGAATCGTGATAGGCGTGAATTTAATAGTACGAAAACTGGTAACTGGGTTTTATTTACGTTATTTATTGTTACACATGTCTTAGTATGACGGGAAATGAAGCATGTGTAAATCAGATTGCACATTAAAATGTTGCAAACATTGAAAGCATTATATTAAATT
Organism: Chaetoderma sp. LZ-2023a; assembly: GCA_034401795.1. Classification (NCBI taxonomy): domain Eukaryota; kingdom Metazoa; phylum Mollusca; class Caudofoveata; order Chaetodermatida; family Chaetodermatidae; genus Chaetoderma; species Chaetoderma sp. LZ-2023a. The sequence goes on along the minus strand of CM067369.1, from coordinate 18,935,481 downwards.
TAATCTATAGGGTTTACACCAATTTCCGTGGAAAACTTCTCCTCCTCCTTCTTCTTCTTGTTGTGTAGATGCCGCCTCTCTAATATGTCCCAGGGTATCAGAATCCCTTAGGCGAACCTCCGTGACGGAGTCGTTCTTATTATATTATAACTTTAACTGTACATATCAGACTAAATGTACACATCGCGCTAGGTATATAGAGCTATGCACAAGAAATTGACTATAGAATTTTCGTCGAATGTCAATGATAGAACAAATATCTGAGTCCTTGGAAAATAAAGAACATATACTCGGGGTGTTGCTGGATCTTTCTAAAACATTCGACACTATTGACTATGAAATCTTATTGAACAAATTATCACATTACAGTATAGGAGGCATCACCTTGGATTGGATTCAAAATTATTTGACTGACTGATTCAATGTGTTCAATTTAATGGTGCTATTTCAGGAAACAAAAAATTAGTCTGCGGTGTACCTCAGGGTTCAATCCTTGGACCCCTGCCATTCTTACCATACAAGAATAATTTACCCAATGCCACTAAGTCACTAACCAACTTTCATTAATACTATTTGCAGATGATACCTATGTCTTTGGTAGACATAAGGATATAAATACTCCATACAAAAATGTAAATAATGAAATGGAAAAAAAAGATAAATTGGTTTAAAATTAATAAACTATCTCAAAATGTTAACAAAACTAACTTTACACTATTTACAAGGTCTAGCCAACCTGAAGAAGCTGCTTTCCCAAAAGTTTACATAGACAATCAAGAAATAGAGGAGACCGAGTATGTTAAATTCCTAGGAGTCTATTTGGACAAACATTTAATCTGGGAGAAGCACATAGAGATAATCACATCCAAGGTAGCAAGGAATATTGGTATTATGCGCAGACTCAAGTCATATCTTTCATCTCATATCTTAAAAACTCTGTATAACATATTGATACTTCCACACATAACCTACTGCAATGCTACTACTACTACTACTACTAATAATAATAATAATAACAATAATAATAATAATAATAATAATAATAATAATAATAATAATAATAATAATAATAATAATAATATGGTAATATATGATAGATGAGCTCCCCAACCCCCATCCCTTTCCAACCCTCCATCACTTTATGTTCATAAATGTAATTGTCCTGTTTTACTGTTGTATCCTACATGTATGTACCTACTGTTCATATAGTATCACGTAACATATGTTTGTTTATGTTACATCCTATTATATATGTCATAATATATTTTGCAATTAATGTTTATATGTTAGGAGTCCACCCCTTCATAGGCTTGCCTTTGGTGGACTGCCTATTTTAATCTCTGATACTGACGACTAAATACGAAAATAAATTATCTTGAATCTTGAATCTTGAATCTTAAATGTTCAAACCGCAGGATTTATCATGTGTTGTGACTTTAAATGTGTAGTTCAGTAGATTTTCTTAGACTGATTTTAATGGGTTAACAGAGTTCCAACAGATGATGTGTTCATAAGTGATGAACGTTTTAAGCGTAGACTGTGGGAGAGATCTCTTGATAATGTTTCGAATGTTTCTAGATTGGTGTCTGATAGCTTGCTAACATCAGAATAGCCTGCACATAGTGCTCACTGTTCATGCTGATGTTGAGTCGCTTTAGTAGTTTTCGTTTGTTATGAGATATGGCTGTCTGACATGCTCTAGCTCTTGGCAGTCGATAATGAAGTGCTGGAGATCTTCTCTGTGATGGCTGCATAGCTGACAATTTACTGCTCCTCCTCTGTTCCTGGTTGGGCCTCCGAAGAGATGATATCTCTGCACGAGTATTCTTACTTTCACTGTAGCTTTGTAGACTGAGGTTTTATCTATCTTGCAGCTTCTCCATGCTATGTGTGGTACACCGATCTTATAGGTATCCACGTTCAAGTACTGTAGAGTACTTTTATTTGCAGCTTCATCCTTTAGTTTGTTTTCCCAGTAGTTGGTTACATTTGACATGACTCTTCTTCCATGTTGCCTTAGTAGGGGTGTTTGCTAGAAGGGAGTATGCGGAAGGTAGTTCATACTGCTGAATGATTTTCTTTAGCTTTCCAGTCCAGCTATTGGATGATGGTAGTTTCACAGCCAGTTGCCATTTACTTCTTCTTCTTCTTCTTCCTGTTCTGTAAATTTCTCCATGTCATAGGAGAACCGTGGCTGGTAACTTCTTAGGCCTTCTTCTTAGGATATTTCTGAGGACTCAGGCTGTGTTCAGCCTCTATGTCTACATCTTCTTCCATTAAAACTATTCCACGTTCCTGACTTCCCGGCATCCAATATTCGGACGTGAAATCAAATTTAATGGCTTGTTGCTCCCAAAATTTATCTATGGCCACAGGGCCGTTGAGGCCTATTGTCGAGAATTGTCTACATGATCAAGAATGGGAAAGCTTCAAATGAATTTGGTCTTTCTGCAGAGCACTTCAAGTACACCCTGAACTCAGCTGCTCCACTTCTAGCTAAGATATCCAGTGCTATGGTGAACCTTAGACACATGCCATCATCACTCAAATCAGGTCTCCTCACAGCAATACACAAGAAAGGTAAACCAGTTCAGTACCTAGACAATTATCGAGGCATCACCATCTTTCCGATCATGTACAAAATCATGGCGCACATGTTACTGTCTCACTCAAGAGATGCCATAGACAAGAACCAAGATGACTTGCAATTTGGCTTCAGTGAAGGCGTCTCCCCCACAATGGCATCAGTTCTTGTCACCGAAGCTATCATAGAGGCTAAACGTCAACACTCATCAATGTATGTCGCAACTATCGATGCTCAGAAAGCTTTTGATGTTGTTATTCATGCCTCTCTAATCAGAAAGTACCACAACTACGGGCTCTGTGGAACCTGGCTCCATATGAAGACACTCTCATACCAAGACTTAACCACCAGAGTAAGATCCCCCAATCAAATCAGTGATTACTTCAAAATCAAATGAGGTGGCAGGCAAGGCGGTGTTACCAGTGCCTATGACTATAAGGTGTACATAAATGATTTGCTAATCAAACTTGGTCTCCTAAATTCAGGCTTCAAAATAGGCACAATAGATCTGGACAGGGTCACTTGTGCTGACGATATCATTCTTCTGACAGACTCTCTTAGTGATATGCAGCTCAATCTGTCAGCAGTCGAGACCTATGCAAACTACGAAAGGTACAAACTACATCCTAAGAAGACAACTATATGAATTTTTAACTCGAGCATTCAAACTGAAATCTGGAACAACATGCAGTGCTGGAAGATTGATAACATACCAGTTCCAGTATCTGATGAGTTTACACACCTATGTATCAGCAGAAGTATCAATATCACAGCACAAATTTCATCTCTTGTTCAAGATAGAATCAGCAAAGGATGTCGTACCCTATACATGATGATGGGAACAGAACTCCATGGACTAAAGGACCTTCCTCCTCCACTGGCATGTATGTTATACACAACATTTGTCTTACCATGTTATGCACATGGCTTAGAGTCAGTATGGATAAATCAGAATGGACTAAAAGACCTGGAGCTATTCCACCGAACAACGTTGCGATATATCCAGCATCTCCCAAGATCATGTGCAAGTTCGGCCATATACTTTCTTCTCAGTGCCGGACCATTTGAGGCTGAGATCGACATGTGGCACCTAACACTGTTTGCTGCTATTGCCCGTACCAAAGGTTCTACCATCGCAAGCCTAGCACATAGACAGCTGATAGTCAATCGTTGATCAGAGAAGAGTTGGTTCTGCATGGTTGCAATATTGTTCGAAAAGTATGAACTTGGTAGTCCATTGCAGTTCCTGGAGAGTCCTACAGACAAGGCAGCTTGCACCACAAGAGTACGCTCAAGTATCAACTCCTTTTGGACCAAGATCTTACAGGAAGAGGCACATACTAAATCCTCTCTGAAAGATCTGAATGTGGACAAATGTAAGATTGGAGTAACACACACCATATGGACCAAAGTAGCCAATGTTCGAGATGTCCAACGAGCTACCATCAAAGTGAAACTCCTCACTGGAACTTATAACCCCCAGAGTTCAAGAAAGAGATTCACCAATGGTCACGAATCTGACATATGCCCACTATGCCACTCAGAGCCGGAAAATATAGATCACTTCCTGTTCCGCTGCAAAAATGCCCATCCTAGTGCAACATCCTACAGAAATCATATAGAAAGCCTTCTTGAAAGCAAAATCAATGATGACTTGCTCCTCAGCCTAACGCAAGAGCTATATCTAGAGTTCAGAAATCTGTCCGATCCTTCTATACTTGAAGATTTTCTATACTTAAAAATTCATCATTATCCGTGCTTGAACAGCCCTCCTTGGTCTTTTTGCTGTTAAGAATTCGTGAGGAGGAAGGGCTTGAATTGACTCCTCAACTACCTTGAAAAGGAATGTGAGGCGAAGCTGTTTGTGCCTGCCTTGCAGAGATGTGAGGTTGTGGTCATGTAGCATCTGGGTGACACATCCTGGGGTTCTGGTTTTGTAGTCACCAGTGATGAACCTGGCTGCTTGGCGTTGTATTCTCTCTAGCTTGTTGATGTCTGTCTTTGGATATGGGTCCAAGATAACCGCACCATAATCCAGTTGTGATCTTGCAGGACACTGGACAGTTTCTTAGATTCCTGCGGAGGAAGCCTAATGTGGCACTGGCTTTTGCAGAGATGGTGTTAATGTGGGTTGTCCATTTGAGGTCATCAGAGAATTGGAGGCTGAGATATGGGTTACTAGTGGCATGCTTTAAGATGGTGTTGCTGAGGCTATAGTAGTCCTGTGACGTGTTCAGGACACTTGGGATGTAGCACATCTCTGCGTTGAACTGCATACCCCAGTCAGAAGCCCAGTCTTCCAAGGAGTTGAGATCTTGATGCAGGATGTACTGGTCACGAGGTGACTTGATTTGGTGATATAGTAGGGAGTCATCAGCAAAGAGACAAACCTAGGATTTGACTCTGTCTGGTCGGTTGTTTATGTGGTATATAAACAGGAATGGGCCGGGATTACAGGCGTTTCCTCTGACGACTTGCCTTCGAAAACAACATGCATTGTGCATTTGGTGAGAAAGTTTGTTAGCCATTTGTGATGGATCCTCTGATGCATACCGCTCAAGTTTGTATAGGCATTTGTCACGAGGGTCAGTGTCGAAGGCATTTAAAAAATCGAGAATGCCGATGTCAACCTGTGTGCCAGATTCAATCGATTTTGGGAAGGTTGTGGGATGTTATAAGTAACTGGGCCTCACATGAGTAGCCGGATCGCATGCCATGGTTCAGATTGGTAAGGATGTTATGTCGTTCGAGATGGTCAAGAATGTGTCTACATATTATGTGTTCCAGGAGTTTTGATGCTACAGAGGTGAGGGATATTGGTATGCAGTTTTCTGCAAGGTGCTTGTCTCCATTCTTGTAGATTCTGGAGATGTTTGCTGTTAGCCAATCGTCGGGAATTGTGCCAGTGACAACAGATCCTTGAAATATTAGTGTTAGACCTGGGCCAATGTTTCCAGCACACTCGTTGAGTACTCTATTTAGGATGTTGTGTGGGCCTGAGGCTTTGGATTTGTCTAAGGTCTTTGATACTAATTCCTTTGATGGTCTGTTCACATCTTATTTTGATAGGAGGCATGCGTTGCTTTACTGTGTCATCTGAGGGTGTGTGAAAACAGATTTGAATTGGTTCAGCAAGATTTTTGCCTTGAATTTACTGAATTTACTGTCGTTGAATAGCCTTTGTCTTTGAGCAGTGAAACGCCGATGTTGTCTTGTCGCTCGCTCTTCACATGCCTCCAGAATGGCATGGAGTTACGTTTCTGTAAGCCTTCAGTGAGGTGGTGCTTTTCCTCATCTTATGTGGTATGCAGTTCTCATCTGATACTAGGAGTTGACTGCGGAAGATGGACATTGTTGGGCAGTATGCATTCACTGTAGTGTTTCTTAATGTTGTTGGATAAATATTGATTGAGTACTGGTGGCATTTTTTTGGTGTATGTGGTTAATGTAGTGTGGTTTGGTGATGGTGTAAGTGATAACTAGGTCATGGTCTGATATCCCTGGTGCTGACACAAATGATTTCACTAATGTTGGGTTGGACATGTATACTAGGTCGAGCATGTTTGATTGCCGTGTTGGTGCTGTATGGACTTGTGTAATGTAGCGCGGACCGACCGGACGGGTACTTACCGTCCCAGCAAAGCTGGGTACGGAAGGGCCACTCCGGGTTCGCTCTGAGCACCCCCCCCCCCCACCCCCCAACCCCCACCCCCCGTTGGTAGGATAGTGCGCATACATAAGCCCTATGAGAGAGGTTTCTCATAAAAAATCGGCTAAGTCCGATAAAACGTGAGGTACGCATGCGCACGCGCCAGAGCTTCCCTGACAACACATCTCAGAATTGGAAGCAAGTGCATGCCTATAGTGTACCGAGTAGGTACTCGTAAATGTTTATAATTTATCCGTTCTCTTTGTTTCTGGTACGGATCAGGACCAAAATAAAACGAGCTTTTTAGAACTGTTAACCATTTTAAAATCAGCCTAGAAATGGCTGAGTTATCGTCGAAGCGCTGCATTAAATTTTACTTAGAATATTGCTATAACGTCGTGATCGCGTGTATATATTAAACTAAATACAGAGTGATTTATACAGGTGGTCGATACGTCACTAGCATACCAGTACGCTGATTGGCTGGCGCTCGGCCGATGATTGGTTGAGGCACCCAGCTCTGACGTCACAGTGAGTATAAAAGGGGTGAAAAATCGAGAATCAGGAGCATCGTTGGCGTGGAGACCGACCTGCCGAGAAGTTACTGGAGGTGCAGACTAGATGAGTGGACCGGAACACCAACGGAAGATACAGCACACCATCGCAGTTCCTTATGGCTTTAAGCTCACCCGCACGTAAAAGCAGTTCTCGGACTTTCCAAATTTCGCAATTTTGGATGTTCTCGGATGGCCATCCGGGAGCAAAATAATTAATTAAAGTAATGGGTCCCGCTTCAGAAATTTTCTAAATGGAACACCTGTGGAAAGGGCCCTTGCGGCCCAAGATGTGATCCTACATGATGTAAAGCTATGGTGATTCTTGGTTGATGACTCACCGGATCTGCCAACCACACTGAAAAGTGGACTCCAACCTCAGCACTGCATGTCGTGTCTGTTTTAATTAACTTTTTGACCACAGTCTGGTGGACTTTTCTAGGTGTGCCGCAAGAGCTATGCGACGCATCCCGCACTGTGTGCCAAGTTATGTAACTGCTTATAACATTGTATACTACCTTCTCTGTTAATGGGTAACCTTCAACTTTATTATTTACGTCGCCGGACGGATAAATTTCTCACTACCGTATAAATTATATACCAGTTGCTGGGACTATCTAATAGACATCTTTTCACTGCTCTGTTTCACTGTCCTGAGTATGTACCATATCTACCCTGCCGGGAGGAGTCAGCTTGCGAAGTCAACCTGCGGAAACCAGCTGCAGGAATCGCCTGCGGAAATCTCTCCAGCTCCAGAGAACGTGTTGACTTGCGCTATGAATATGTTAGCGCCTCAATTTCAGCAACATAGTAGCCTGTTCAGTAACGATGACTATTAGGTACTCAAGTAACTATATTATTGTATATCTAATTATTATTTCCGTATTTGGTACTGATGACTAATAGGTACCTTCCCGGACTTAGGAACGTCATTTATAATTTCTATATTACTGTGAATATTATCTTCGTTTACTGTGGTGCTCTCATTGGAGTGTCTGGATGAAGCATTGGCGCTCATCACACCCTCACAGGAAGGATGCTCGCGATGGATATCCGTCTCTCTACTCCCACCATAAAGACATGTTAAGTGATCAAACTTGCTTGTATGAAATGTAGCCATTGTCCAGGTGATGTTTTATGCTGTTGTGGAGCAAGGTAGCTGGATTTTCATCGAACATGGCGGTAGATGCTATTCCAAAGTGACCTATGGGAAGCTGAGCATCTGCGCCCATTGGACATCTGTATCTAAAGATAGATAGGAATCCCTGCCACTTGCGGCCCAAGCTAGTTTCCATTTCTAACAATTAAATGGTAGGTTAGACTGTAGCAGAAGGCCCGCATAAATAAAGCGGCATCTACCAATACAGTATCTTATCAGTACATAAGCCGGTGACCTGGAAATTCTTCGGAAATCGTTCGTCCCGTCTTCACGTAAACCAGCGTGCAATACCTTAATGGTAGCATCACTAGGATTTTCTGTTGAACAAAAGAGTGGCTCTTTTTGTCAACTCTTTTCCTCCACTTCGGCATTGAAGGCATTTTCCTGTGATGGAGGCCTGCGCGAGGCACTTTCCTCTCGCAACAACAATGTATTCTTTGTGTGTGTTAAGGTTTATTAGCTTATATTAAGCTACTTAGTGGCTTCATTGCGGATGCTTCTCTTGCAGGGATACCTCTGCGAATTCAAGAACCTGTGTGGTACCTCCGACGATACTATGTGGAAAGGACACAAGCTAGCTCTATATTGTGTATTATTGTGCTCATTCTACTGTCAAATGATTCACCTTGTTTGTATAGTATTTATTAACATTTCTTCTGTTTAATTATAAATTATTCCATAACTCTAAATTAGTATGGATAGGCATACCGGTGATACTAATAGTTGGGATGAGACCATGTGGTTCAACCTTGGCGGCAATGGTTGCACGGCCCCACTGGAACATCATTGTACACCATGGAGATACATCATATGGGATCCACAACCCCAAGATCTGCAGATAACCAGCCATCCTGGTCATGATGCACTTACAGTGCGATGGGCGGATATCTATCGGTGGACCAGCACGTACCCCCGTGAGCTACAGTAAGGTGGCTATCAGCTGATAAGCTAAGGAGGCGCTCCTGGATGGCTTTGTCGAGGCTCTTCGAATTTACTGAGTGACTTTCCCAGTTTATGTCTGGGTGGTTGAAGTCACCTGCTAAGAAGACCTGTTTCTATTTGAAACCTTGTGATGTTATTTGGTTGAGTGATTTTTCGAGTTCTGATATTCTTTGGTGTTTCTTTCTGACATGTAAAACGCACCAATCAGTAGGTCCTTGTTTTGTTGTAGATTTGGCTGTAACCCATTCCAGCTCATAGTCAGTGACAAATTCTGATTTAATTGGTAATTGTCACATACATGATTCAAGATTATTTTTATTCAATAATTCAAGATAAACGATATTCATCAATCTTATCAGGTTGTCCGCCGAAGGCATTGCCTATTGTTATGGTGGACACCTTACACACATATATACAGATATTATATAGATAACTTAGAAATATATAAACAGATTTAGATGGCTTTGTTAATGTTGTCCAAACTTGCAGGCCCAAACACAAAAATGCTAAGAAATACTCTGGTGGAATAGCGGACGTAGTCAAATCTAATATTAGTGAAAGAGTATATCAGGTCAACTCACCCAACATACCACTTGACTTAGTTTAGTTAAAATTATCTAAAACCTTTTTCAATTAGTAGCATGAGATTTATCTTGCATTCGTTTATGTCAGGTCCAAGCATTCTCCATTTAGTTTATGGGAATGCAACAATTTATATGCCAAATTGGAAACTGATATAGCGCATTTCTTCCCGAAAGGGCAAATCATGCTTATTGGGGACTTTAATGCCCCTACCTTAGATATGGAGGATTTCATCATGGAAGAGGATGACAGTTATCTACCCCTCCGTGATGACTACCAATTCGATAAACCTCTGAATGGCAGAACATTACGTGACTGCTTTGGTTGTCTCACCTGTCACAATACAATGGGAGTAGTACTGTTGATTATGCCCTGGTTAACCATTCACTGTACTCAGTAATCAATCATTTCCTTGTGCACGAATGGCTTGAAACATTATCCGACCACTGCATGGGTTCCCTTTCCTTAGACCTGAAATATCAAGCAACTGCTAATAGTCAGCTTAAACTTCAAGCTCCTATAAATCAAGTTAAATGGGATAAAGATTCACACATTCAATTCAATTGAAATGTTCTGATATTATAAATACGCTTACTTATATTGAACAACATGGGAATTCACATGAGACACTTGCAGACGACCTACTTGATGTATTTACAGAAAACAGGATTATATTGGTTGATAGGTCATTGCGCAGGAAAAGGTACTTTAAAAACGTATTTCTCACCAGAAATGGTTTGACTTGTCATGTCTGGAATTAAAGTGAGAATCTAAAAGGTTTAGTCACCTGTTAACAGGGAATCCTTTGGACACAGACATCAGATAATGTATGTTTGCGGTAAAAAAAGAAATACAAATCCCTAATTAAAAGTACTAAGTGCAAATATAAATCAGATATTTTGCATAAATTAGACGTGATGCATTATAGCAACCCTAGGGATGTTCGATTATGGAAATAAATAATCGATTATCACGTCTGGAAAATAATCGATTTAATTGATTATTTAATCTTGGAACTTTGGCAGTAGCAACTACGTAGTGATGGAGGGAGGGAGGGGGCGGGAGGGAGGGGGAGGGAGGGCGCGTGCGTGCACACGAGAGAGAGAGAGAGAGAGAGAGAGAGAGAGAGCGCGAGAGAGAGAGAGAGAGAGAGAGAGAGCGCGAGAGAGAGAGAGAGAGAGAGAGAGAGAGAGAGAGAGAGAGAAAGAGAGAGAGAGAGAGAGAGAGTTCCTAGATAGGGTTAGATTACCTCAACTAAGTAAGCCTATGAAAAGACTGCAGGACGCTCAATAGTACAGGCTATATCATCACAAGTCCTCTGATTGGGTGAATACGAGGAACAACCCCACCCAGTATATAATGAAGTCAATTTGGAATCCATTGTTCACTCGTTTCCATTGGATAGCGGTCTTAAGAAACTGGTGCGTATGTTCAGCTTTTCAAGCTAATAAAAAGGCGCCAATATAATTTTAACATTACAGAGATTAATTTTTGATTATATAAAGCTCGCCCGTAGCGCCGATCTACGAGGTTTCCCTATTTTCCAGCATTGGAAAACCTGAATATTTTGATAATCATTTGACTGCGCGTGAAGCAACAACTTTAAGTCAAATTAGTTACAAAATAATCAGTAGAATTTATGAAAACTTGGATTGAAGGTTATTTAATTTAATTTTTATAAATTTCGCCCATCTACAACGTTTTCCTATTGTAGATATGGGATTGTCTTGTGGGAAGTCATGACCCCGCTGGATGTCTTATATTTACGAATAAGACCTAAAATGAAATTCATATTTGAAAATACCAGGTGAGCTAATGAACTGAGTTATCATCTTATTATATAGATATATATTATGCCGCTGCACTGGTTGACTTTAAACCAGTGCTGCTGCTGATGGTTTCGATGAAACCATATCGAAACTGAATCGAAACTGAGGACAGTTTATCCATCAATGTCGAATTAAATGAAATAGGACCGACGGTTCTGAGTTGGTGATATCTGTCAATAGTTGAAGATAAAAGTTGTTGCTGTGGGGTCGACACACACTTTTATAATATTCAGCAGTTGTTTCGGCCAGTAGTTTAGAAAATAATAGAGTGAAAAGAATCGATGGAATCGTACGTGACAGACTGACATTAGTTGATAAGGGTAGGCATTCCGACTCCCTTACGAAAGTACAACAACACCAGCTGGCAATGAGATCATACAGCTCATGTGCTTATTAACGTGCGTATCCTACAGGCTTATTCATGGTAGGCAATGGACAGGACAGAGACATTGTAGCGTCCTGTAGGAATTAATAACACAATCGAAATTTGTATATCAACTATATGTCAATCATAGAAAGGCATGCTACAACAACACATTCCATAATGTTGTTGGTTAGCTGACAGATCACATCAAATCAGAACCAGCCAACACCGCTTTGACCCTGTTTAGTAGTATCCCCACAGAAGAGAAGCCCAGAGTTTTATTAGTCAGGATGACGTCATAGTCAATGAGCATCGATCACACTCTGTGGCAGAGAAACAGGAAGAACTCCGTTCAAAGTGAAAATCGAGAGATAGACGATCATGGATTGGTCAGGCCGACAAACAGGAATAGGTAGAAGCTTCTAGGAGGAAATAAGCGGATGTTGATTGGCGGACTGATTATCCAGACCAATCAAGCTGTGCTTATAACCTACATAGAAGAATAATTGAAATGAATGATATGTATTACGATATGTATAGATCTATATATTGTAATATATATCTGAGATCGGGTACACCTAAAGTGTATAAATAAGGCACTTTGCCTTAAGTAAAATCAATCTAATCACCATCGTGATTCCGTAAGCACAGTGCTGCTACGTAAGTTGTGATAGCATACTAGAAGTAGTCTAGGAGTAATCCGGTATTCAGAGCACTGTGCTGTCGTAAGAGTTGAAGTATTTATAAAGTTCTTGTATCAGTAATTCTAAATCATCGAATATATTCGCTTAACTTAGTTGTACAGTTAGATAAGCAAAATAAATCATCGTCTTAATTATCAAGATACAAGTTTGGGTTGTTTGTCTATAGTGAACTCTGAAGGGCAGAGAAACACTGCGCCGAAGCTAGGATCTTCTGAGAAACCAACAGGCCCGATTATCAATATAAATATCATCACTCCACGGTGACGAGGCGAGTCGATAGTCATCTTCCACTGTGTCTGCAATAGGAGGTTGTCGCAGCAACCATACATCATATTCTTATTGTAGAGATAGTGGAAATCGTAGGAACACCCGAAGACATAAAATCTTCACTATACTTCCCAGCATTAGAAAAGGCAAATATTTTGAAAATCATTTGCCTGCAAGTTGTTGCTGCCATAGGCAGTAACAGTTTTAAGTCAAATTGGTTCCAAAACAATCGCCAGAATTTGTGAAAATTCACGTCAGAATCTTGTGAATTTACTATGAAAAACAGTAATTTTTTTCGCGAAATAGCCACCAACACTCCAGCCCACAGCCTTCAGATAGGGATATGTAACAGTAACAATTAAATGCTTCCGTTCACTAGCGTATCAAGCAATTACTTATATAAACATTCATGTGCATGGACTATGACACAGGACGGGCAGGCTTGAACGTCAGGAATAGATGTTTATAGAGGTACCTTGCTAGAGCAATCAAACCACCGATGCATTAGCAGTATTACAAGACTAAACACTAAATTATGCCTGATTAGAATAAACAATCGATTTTTGCTCGATTTAATCGACTTTTTCGATTTTTCAATTATTTTATTTTACACTCGATTATATAATCGCCAGCAAAAATACTCGACTATAGATGAAATATCATTTAACCAAATGTGCCTAAGCAACCCATCAGCATATTGGAAAATGTTTAATGAGTTAAAATATGGAAACAATGATAAGCCATATAAAGCAATAGATACCAAAACTTGGTTCCTTTACTATAAGAAATTGTTAGGTACTACTCCCCGTGAGAATCATGTCCTAGATGAGGTAATTAAGGCTGAAATTAGAGAGCTTGAAGAACAGCCATGTTTCAATGAGCTAAACTACAGGATTTCCTGTGAAGAGACTAGGAATGTTCTAACAAACTTAAAGTCCAACAAAGCTGTAGGGCTTGATGGTATTGACAATAAGATGCTGAAAGCTGGCGCAGACATGTTTGCATCCCCACTCACAGTAATTTTTAACAAATTTTTCTTTAGTGATAAATACTCAGAGAAATGGTGGGCCAGGTTTATCACCTCAATTTTTAAAGCCGGAAATACAAATAACCCTAAAAAATTTCAGGGTATCACAGTTTGCAGAAACTTGGCTAAAGTATTCAGCACCATTCTTAACATTTGTCTTCAGAAATATGTAGAAGCACATAGGCATACAGCTGAAGACTAAATCAGATTTTAAAGGTCCCCTCGGCCAGCCGATCACATGTTTGTGTTAAAAGAGCCTCATTGATGCCTGCACAAGTCCCAAGGATGGGAAGCCGTTTGTGTGCTTCGTAGATTTTAGCAAGACATTCAACAAAGTCTGGTGATCCGATAAGTTCTTGAATGCTGGAATTAATGGTAATTTCTACTGAGTAATAAAAAAAAATGTATATCAAAATATACAGCTGTCTTAAGCTACTGGACGGGCTAAAACCCTCATTTCAGATATGTCAAGGCATTCGTCAAGGAGACATATTAAGCCCTATGCTATTCTCATTATTCTTAAACGACATGCTTCTAGATTTAGCCAAGGGGAATACATGCCCTGTTGATCTGTGCGAAAGTAAACTACAATGTCTCATGTATGCTGATGATATTGTCCTTTTGTCTGAATCCAAATATGGCGTACAGCAATATTTAGATAATTTAAATAAGTATTGTCATAAGTGGAAACTTGAGGTAAGCCTTTCGAAGCCAGCGGTTATAATATTATCAAAAATGTCAGGCTTCTGAGCGGGAATTTTACTTTCTCTAATCACTATATTGAATGTGTTATGTCCTACAAATATTTGGAAGTCGACTTTAATAAGAATGGGTCTTTTACATTGGCTAAGGATAACTTAAAATTCAAAGCACAAAAAGCTTCCTATAAATTGAAAAAGTTACTATGTTAAGAATCCCTATCTCCAAAAGCTGCATTAAGTCTGTATGATTCTTTAATCAAGCCTATTGCCTTGCATGGGTGTGAAATATGGGTTCATCCATTTCCACATCTCTACAAGGACTCTTCAAGAAATTTGAAAGTCTATACGCAGGGAAAAAATTCTTCTCGGTTATGCACGACATATACTCAGACTGAAGAAATATACCACAACTGACGCAGTGAGGGGTGAACTGTGGCTGTTTCCAATAGGAATTTCAGTATTGAAAGCAGTCCTAAAGTACAGGCTCTGAGAAGAGGCTTGCTCAAACTTCTTGCTTGGCAAAGCATATCACCTCTCTAAAAGGCTAGCTCATGGCAGGGCCAGTGAATGAATTAATCTTAATCATCGGTGGTTATTACCAAATGGAGCACTGTATCAATATAATGAAAGATAAACTGGTAAATAGGTGGAACAGTCCCTTGACAGACCAGAGTCAAATAAACTTAGAGCATATGTTACAGTTAAATCTCACAACTGTTAAGAATGGTGAGCATAGAATTGCATTAACCCACTTAATTACATCTAATCACAGGCTATACATATTGAAACAGGTAGATTTACCAAGCGAAAAACACCAATCAAAATTAGGGTATGCAGCGAGTGTAACTTAGTTGAGATTGAAGATGAAACTAATTTTTTAGGCCGATGTCCATTCTATCATGATGAACGAATGACTCTCTATGGACAAATTTACACATTAAGTCTGAATTTCCAAGCTTGAAGCTGTAAAGATAAGTTTATCTATTTGGTGGCAACTGATAATTCTGCCATAAAAGAAGTGGCCAGTTTTTGCTTCCAGCCTTTCAAAAAATCATCAATGACATTGACACAGTAAGTTCCAATGTACAGGTTACTTGCCCTTGTGTATGTGCGTACATGTGTGTGTGGTGCGTGCATGCGTGCGTACTGCTTGCGTTGTATATAGTAACCTCATAACTTGTATATATATATATATATATATATATATATATATATATATATATATATATATATATATATATATATATATATATATATATATATATATATATATATTGCTGCTATGTAGATATGTTAAAAGTTAATTTCAATCTTGGGTTAAATACAATAAATATTACTATATTTCAGTATAATGTGTTAAAAATTATCTTTTCTTAGAATGGAAACTTACTGAAATCTCCATAGGCCTAGCACACGAAAATGTACTGAATGTTTGAATCGAATTGATAGAAAGTGTACAGAAAAAAGTTTTGGGATCTTAAAAAAATTTACTGTCTGAAATGTACTCAATGTTCGCTATAGGCGACTTCTATAAGAATTTAGATTAAAATGTTGAGATTCACTATGATTCATATATAGAAATTAAAATTGAAATTTTGTAAATTTTTTAAGAATTTGAATCTTAGAAGCTCAGGTCTGTAATGATCAGAAGATTTGTACAAACTGATTATGCATATAACCCCAGTGCACAACGAGCATGTTCATGTGCATTGTGGTTTGCTGGGGACGTTTCTGATAGCTGATTGTCTAAAGCAATGCCAATTGCATATGTATATGGATAATCTGATGATTGTCTGCTGGCTTCCTGGCATTAATTCTTTAAATGACACAGCTTGTGTTAACAATGCAATGGCATGTTGTTTTTATTGCGCCAAAATTGTTCGAATTTTCTCTCATCCAAATTAAATAGATAATTGTATGAGATGAGAATAAGATTTTATGCGCATCTGATTGTAATTATTAAAGCATATCAATAGGGACCACCAACGATTGTGGTTCCTTAAAGACAAAAATGTTGCATGATGAAATCTGTTACAGACACCAACAACGTATATATATATATTTTTTAATCTTTCACTAAGACTGATGGTTCATTAAGTCATGGTGGTCTAGGCTCATTAGGCCATGGTGGTCATGACCAATTATCTAAGGGTAGGCATACTACCTCAGTTTATTTCAGCTCTTCCAAAAATATAACGTGACCAATACAGTGCTCAGCGACTTTCACTAAGACTTACATGGTTCTCTATGACTGGTCTTTGGGAACCACATATGTTTGATTGATGGTGGTTTTTAATTGAAGCTTTGACGACGACATTATGGGATTTCTGACTCATATTATCGGCTCTTGGTACCATGGTGGATCATAGGGGACCCCACAAGATTAATTGGTTGCAAGCCAAAATAAAACTACTTAAAAAATTAACAATTAGAGTGACTGCATGGTCTGGTAACCACCACTTACGCTTACCACCATAAATTCATTATAAGGAGGAGATACTATGTGCTACCAATCTGATAGAATAATTACAATTTATTACACATTTGCAATACTGACCGCTTAGATGTATGATCTTATTTCAAATTCAAATTCAAATTCAAGTAGACTTATTTGTTACTCACATATTAGTATATGAACAATATAAATAGGCAGTCCATTTAAGCCAAAGCCTTATAAGGCGATGGGCCCATTAGAACACCTTCAGAATAATCTTACTAAAAGAGGAGGAAAAGCTGTTGCTGCCAAAAAGATTTTTGTTCCTAAATCGCAATGAAAATTTTGCTGCTTGTGTCCGTTTAATATTAGTGATCATTTGCCATGCTTGTCTTGGTAATAGCAGAGGATGAATGGTGGAAACTGCAGTATTTTTGGACCACATGAATGTTGTAATGTACCAATCACAGACACTCCATCAAGTGACCATCTACGTGTCTTTAGTGACCACGCTTGATAATCCATGTGCTGTCCGTTGCAGACAGGTAAACAAATCATAAAGCGTCTGCTGGGATAATGAACTGAAAGGTATTACCGCCGAAAGCTAAGCTAATGATTCATCACCCAGGGATGTAGGAACGTACTTGGGCCTGGGAGTGGGGGCGGGGTGGGGGCTGAAGTATGGGTGGGGCCAAACCCTATGGGGTGCTATGGGGATGCATTATATGGGAGAGAAAATCCGGATGTGGGGTGTGGCTCGCGGGGGTAAATGCTGGTCCGCCGATAGATATCCACCCATTGCACTGCAAGTGCACGATGACTGTGATGGCTGGTTAGCTGCGGATCTCGGGGTTGCGAATCCTGTATGACGTCTCTCTGTGGTGTACAAAGACCGACTTCTAGAGCCGGTGGAACAATGATGTTCCAGTGGGGCCGTGCAACCATTGCCGCTAAGATTGAACCACATGGTCTCATCCCAACTATTAGTATCACCGGTATGCTTATCCATACTAATTTAGAGTTATGGAACAATTTATAATTAAACAATAGAAATGTTGATAAATACCATACAAACAAGGTGAATCGTTTGACAGTAGAATGAGCACAATAATACACAATATAGAGCTAGCTGGTGTCCTTTCTACATGGTGTCACCGGAGGTACCACACAGATCCTTGAATCCACAGAGGTATCCCCGCAAGAGAAACATCCGCAACGAGATCACTGAGTAACTTAATATAAATTAATATACCCCCATCACACACAGAGAGAACAATGTTGCTGCAAGATGAAAGTGCCTCGCACAGGCCTCTGTCACCGAATGTTTCATGATGGTGCGAGAGGAAGGTGCCTCGCGTTGGCCTCCATCACAGGAATTCTCGCTGTTGTGAGAGGCAAGTGCCTTGCGCGGGCCTCCGTCACAGGAAAATGCCTTCGATGCCGAAGTGGAGGAAAAGAGTTGGCAAAGAGGGCCACTCTTTTGTTCAACAGAAAATGATAAGTGCTGAAAATCCTAGTGAAGCTACCATTAAGGTGTTGCATGCTGGTTTACGTGAAGACGGGATGAACAATTTCTGAAGAATTCCCAGGTCACCGTCTTATGTAGTTTCCAAAGATACTGTATTGGTAGATGCCGCTTTATTTTTGCAGGCCTTCTGCTACAGTCTAACCTACCATTTAGTTGTTAGAAATGGAAACTAGCTTTGGCCGCAAGTGGCAGGGATTCCTACCTATCTTTAAATACAGATGTCCAATGGGCGCAGACGCTCAGCTTCCCGTAGGTCACTTTGGAATAGCATCTACCTCCAAGGACAGCATGCGTACATGTTACAACACAAGGCACCCACATTCGATGAAAATCTGGCTACCTTGCTCCGCAACCACATAAAACACCACGTGGACAATGGCTACGTTTCACACAAGCAAGTTTGATCACTTAATATGTCTTTATGGTGGGGGTAGAGAGACGGATATCCATCACGAACATCCTTCCTGTGAGGACGTGACGAGCTTCATCCAGATACTCCAATGAATTGGATGGAGATCCGCATCTCATCTGTCACCGCGTGCTATGGATCTAACAGTTGACCTGTCGTTAGGGTTAAATTCCAATATGCCCAAATGTGCTCTGTGGGCTGGTAAATAAACTAACTATCTCATAATTATAATTATATGTTTTCGCAGTGCTTCCTTCACTGGCTGGGTTATCTAGCTAACCAGTATTCGAACATATGGGGAGATGTATGTAAATCTCCGATAGTTTCCCAGGGTTGGATCAGATCAATGTGCTGATAGGGAATCCAAACAATTATAAAGCCATACGGCTGGTGGATCGTGGAAAGAAACAATAACTTAATATATGTGAGGCCTTATAGGTAATTGGCCAATTTAACACAACCTTGCCGGAGTGCGGGGCTATATTACCGCAACAGCCGGAAAAGAGGCGTACACTATATGTCTCTAAATGAGGAAATTGTCCCTAACCACTTTAACCTATCCTATCGAGCTGAATAGTAAGGTTTAGTCAGTAACATGTCGGGCTCAAACAATTAGAGCACGGTCGGCGACCTCAGTGTAAAATTGATGATGGCGGAAATAAGTGATGCAGATATAAATGTTGCTGTATAGTATCTCCTAGCGTACTGCGGTCCAAAGTTTTCTACAATTAAACAAAACATATTAACTGGATGGCTATCTGCCATATACAACTAACCAATGCAATAAGTAGATTGTAATTAAATTAAGCAACTAAGTATCATAGACTGATAAACTTAGACGGTGCGGCTAGTTGAGAGCACCACAGTAAACAAGAATAATAATCACAGTAATAAAGAAATTATAAATTGTGGTCCTAAGACCGGGAAGGTACCTATTAGTCATCAGTACCAAATACGGAAATAATAATTAGATGTACAATAGTATAGTTACTTGTGTACCTAATAGTCATCGGTATGGAAACCGGCTACTATGTTATTGAGGCACTAACATATTCATAGCACGAGTCGACATGTTCTCTGGAGCTGGAGAGATTCCTGCAGGCGATTCCTGCAGCTGGTTTCCGCAGGTTGGCTCCGCAAGCTGACTCCTCCAGACAGGGTAGATACGGTACACACTCAGGACAGTGAAACAGAGCAGTGAAAAGATGTCTATTAGATAGTCCTAGCAACTAGTATATAATTTATACGGTAGTGAGAAAGTTATCCGTCCAGCACCGGAAATAATAAAGTTGAAGGTTGCCTATTAACAGAGAGGGCGGTATACGGTGTTAAGCAGCTACATACCTTGGCACATGGTGCGGGATGCATCGCATAGCTCTTGCAGCACACCTAGCAAAGTCCACCAGACTGTGGTCAAAAAGTTAATTAAAACACACACGGCATGCAGTGCGGAATTTAGTGTCCACCTTTCAGCGTGGTTGGCAGATCCGGCGAGTCATCCACCAAGAATCACCATAGCTCTACATCCTGTAGGATCACATCCCGGGCCCGTACGGCCTGCTCTCAGGAAGGCTCCCTAAGAAAGTCCGGCTGTGGAATGCCTAACTTTAAATTTAGTTTACTTCCCTCGGATGGCCGTCCGGGAGTATCCAAAATTCTGTAGAAGCCGAGGACGTCCTACCACCACGGATGTGCTGTGATCCGTAAGCCACTGGTTGAAGTAAAGATCACTGTAGGTCAGCAGTTACATTCGTCATCCCGGTGTTCCAGTCATCCTATCACAGGTCCGGCTTCCACACCGGCGATGCTTCTGATTCTCAATTTTTCACCTTTTTTATACTCGCTGTGACGTCAGAGCTGGGCGCCTCAAACAATCATCGGCCGAGCGCCAGCCAATCAGCATGCTGGTATACTAGTGACGTGTCGACGACGTGTACAAACCACTCTGTATTTAGCGTAATATATACACATGATTACGATGTTATAGCAATATTCTAAGTATAATTTAACGGGGAGCTTCAACGATAACCCAGCCATTTCTAAGCCGATTGTAAAATGGTTTATAGTTCTAGAAAGCTGGTTTAATTCTGGTCCTAATCGGTACCAAGAACAACGAGAACGGATGAATTATAAACATTTACGAGTACCTACTCGGTACACTATAGGCATGCACTCGCTTCCAATCCCGTGACATATTGTCAGGGAAGTTCTGACACACCACACGCTTTAACGAAAACCTCCCTCATAGGGCTTATGTACGTGCACCATCCTACCCAGTGGGGGAGGGGCGTGCTTGGAGCGAATCCGGAGCGGCCATTCCGTACCCAGCTTTGCTGGGACGGTCAGTACCTGTCTGGTCGGTCCGCGCTACACCATCAACCCATTGCCACCACCACCGAACACACACCCCTACTCATACGTCTATGTCACCATCATGTCATCGGCGGCGACATCATCATAATCAGCAAATTATACATTTTCAGAAACAATTTGAACACTAATGGCACCATTGTTCGAACCAATATGTAATCCTTGATGTTTCTACATATCTTATGGGACATTAACGGCACCACATTTGGGACAAATTAATACAGTATCTACTAATTTACCAGACTTACGTAGGCTATATATACACCTGTGCAAAAGTTAAGCACCACCCTATTTTTACGCACATGCGAGGGTATATTCATGTGCTATGAAGAAAGCAATAGCATAAACATTTATGTACCCATCCATCTTAGTGCAAGAGGTAATAATGCAACTAGAGGAATGCTGATTATGATGGTGGGGAAACACTGTATGTTTTTGTTTGAACTTGAAAACGAGGCCTGAATATGGTTACGTTGACACAACTGACAACTATTGTCTTACAGTTGACACACGTGGCAAGATTGTCATTAATGGTGTCTGAAAACGAAGTTTAACATCTGTGCACGAGTTTGAGACTGTCATTATTAATACCGGGTATATCCACCTTGTGCCTGGATGACGGCCTGGACACGACGTCTATTGCTGGTCACCAACCGACTGATACGCCATTGTGATATTCGTTGCCATTCAAGATGGAGTGCGTCTGTTAATTCCTGTAGGTTCTGCACAGGAGGATCCCTCCTTCTCACAATGTTTCCCAGAATGTCCCAGATATGCTCAATAGGGTTCATGTCAGGGCTCCTTGCTGGCCATGGTAGGGTTTCGATGGCATTCTGGCGGAGGTATTCATGCACAGCTCTAGCACGATGTGGTCGGGCGTTGTCATCCATGAATATAGGGTGGGTTCCAGGTGCATGATTTACAAAATGAGGGACCACAACTCTATCCAGTATGGAATCTTGATATCTGTGTCCATTTAGTGTTCCAGGTACAGTCAACAGATCCAGCTTACAATCAAATGAGATGCACCCCCATATCATAACGGAACCTCCACCAAATGGAACTTCTTCCATGATGTTATGTTGGTCGTACGCCATGCGTCTGGACCTCCATACACGAGTTCGACCATCTGTGGCATGAAGCAGGAACCGACTTTCATCGGACCAGTGTACCCGTCTCCAGGATCTCATGTTCCAGTGTCTTCTTTCGTTGCACCACCTCAGACGCTCCTCTTTGTGGTGTGCATTGAGGAGAGGACGTCTGACAGGTCTCCTAGCTTTCATGCCAGCAGCATACAGTCTCCTTTTGACGGTAGGCATTGACACTCTATTGCGCGTTTCCCATTGCTGGCTGAGCACTCTGCTGTTGGTGAATGGAGATCTCCTAACAAGGCGTACTAGGGCTCGATCATCACGGGCAGTAGTCTTCTTCGGTCTTCCAGATCTAGGCCTGTCCTTCACCTCGTTAGTTTGCCCATGTTTTGCAATCAAACGACTGATTACAGTATGGTTAATGTTCAGCTGTCTGCCAATCTCTCTGCATGACATACCAGTGGTATGCATGCCTATGATTTGCCATTTCACACGATCACTTAACCTTCGTCTTGCCATAGCGGTTCACAATCAAGAGCTAATTCTCTCTGTACAAATAAACCACGGTCATGAACACAAAATTCCTAATCTTGTCGCCTAAATCTGTATGTAATGTTCTACACCTCAAACTGGACTTTTACATAACTGAACACGTGTGCTGTTTCCCGCCACGCACGGACATCAAGCGGCGTGAAGTCATGCATGCATGTGCATTTCGTACTTGGAATTATGTCAGCTAACGCGGGGACAAAAAGTATGGCAGCCTAGTTGTACCATCATGTTTCTACGTTCTATTGTTTTTGCTGGTGCTTAACTTTTGCACAGGTGTATATGTGTACGACGCTGCAAAGATGGATTAGTATATATTGATAACAAGCGCGCTCAATCTTCTTGGTGTAATCCTGCAAAGCAATTGAGGAATCCATGTTTTCGATCAATCATATGACGTCATAATCAACGACGTCACGTGCAGGCTGACGTCATAATCAATTACGTCATGAATGGCGTAGCTAGGTTCGTCATAAATGCTTAATTGATGACAGACTAAGCATTGTTGTTCACGTTGTATGCATTTACAATTTAATAAACATTCTGTTGAATATCTTGAAACTAATTTGACCAGGCACTGTTGCTGGCATGTGCTGCAATAGCAACCAGTCAAATTAGTTTCACAATAATCAACAGCGTATCTGTATCGTTCTGGAAACTGAGATTCAGAGAGTGCAGGGGTCGATTGATCACAACATGGGCAAAGCGTGGGTGGAGCTTAGCTAAAGATGGCTGGGCCATAGCTAAAACCTGATTCTTCATTAAGAATCAGCTCTCTCTGTAGCAAAAAATATGAACGTGACTTACCCAGTAAATGACGTAATGTATGTGGTTTAGTATAATATAGGAATAATATATCCACAACTATATAAGTCTGCCAGATAAATCTGCCAAAATTGTGAAATTCTTGACAAAGATGGCTGAGGCTCAACATTTACTGTTGGATATTTTGAACATAATTGGATTGGAATCAGAATCAATCAGAATAGCTGAACCCTGGAACAACCTGCCAGAGGATGTGATCAACGCACCGACCGTATACACATTTGGGAAGTGGCTAGACAAGCACTGGCAACACTAAGACATCCTCTACAATTATAAGGCCCAAATTGATACTTCGAAGCACACCACGCAAGTAGCTGTAGACACAGATGAAGAGTATGAAGATCTGGACATATAGGAGAAATCCTACGTCAAGTACCAACTTATGGCTTATGGTTACATATGGAAGACATTGTTAAGGCGCCAATGTCTTCCAATCCAATTATGTTCAAAGTATTCAACAGAACATTTCTTACTAGCCAACATGTTTCCGTTTTTGTATTCAAAACATATTTTAACTTATTTCTGAGTTGTACTGCCATGGCTGCATTAGCAACTGTTTGTATATGTGCAGCAACTAGAAAAAACACCCTTCGTTCGTTTAATAGATGGATCATTTTCTTCAAGGGAAGGACTTCAATCTGATGAATATTTTAAAACAAATTTGACTGTGCGGGCATGGGCGCGTGCACATATGTGTGGTTTGTTTCTGAATATATCAAATTAGATTCAAAATAATTACAAGATCCCGAATATGGTGACCGGTCATTGCAGTTAGTGAAGTTTATCGGCATTCTCATTCAGCACTTAATAGAGCAATCATTTCCGACTATTTTATGGACTTGTCAGTTAGGATTGCACATTTTCTTGGTGTATAATTTCACAGACCAGATGTTTCGCAGAATAAAGCCCATTCTGTGAAATATCTTTCTACGAAATATCCAATTTCCATGAAATAGCATGTCTACGGAATGACCATGTCTACGAAATGGGCTTGTCGACAAAAAAATATGTCTACGAAATGGCTTTTCTATGAAATGACCAGTCACCGAGAAAAGACTGACAACACTGAATCTGCCTTCATTGGCATTTCGCAGAGTTCGTGGTGATATGATCGAAGTATACACACTTCTGCACGGTGTATACTCAAACTTAGAGAAGAGTTAGTCAATGGAGATGTGATCAGGGGACATGATTAGCCAATTTTCCAGCTGAGGGCAAAACTAGAAGTCCGCAGAAACTGTTTTCCAGTCCGTGTCCACAAAATCTGGAATAAATTACCTCAGTATGTTGTAAAAGCACCGTTGGTAAATACCTTCAAGGCCTGTCTAGATAAATACTCGAAATATCGGCCATTAGTTTATGACTATATAGCACTGATAGAAACCGAAAGAGAAAGTGCACAGTACCATGATGAAGAAGACCTGACTATTGAGGCATAACTCTGCAGCCGGAATCAACATAAGTAAATATAAGTAAAGATAGAACTTACATAAAGAAGTTATAATTCAGAAATAGCATTTAATATTTCACTGTATCCCTTTGGCCCACAAATCCACATAAAAAGTTTTAATCTTCTCAAAGAAAATGTAAATTTGGAGACCAAGAGAAGACAACACCTGGAGAGTTTACCACTGGAGTGGCAAACCTCCAGAAGTAGACCTCTCTCAGTCTGCAAACTACCATATCTTAAGACAACTGCAGCAGCCAATTTTGGCTGGCTTGGGTGTAACGGGATAATCACTTGCTTTTTTAAATTGCATAAATACTAATTTTATAGTTTGCAATATGTGTAGTAAATGAGGACTAGACATTTACATAATAGACAATCACAGAACATAGTCAAGTTCAATAATAGAGCAATATATGCATGTCTATAACTATAGCTATGATAATAAACATTTATATGTTTGGTTGACTTTGCTTATAATGATGATAGAGTGTTTACAGAATGCTGGCTAATGGGGAGCATCCTTGAGCAAGGGAATGGTAGGGAGGGGAGGAGTAATCATTCTCCTCTTCATCCTGTAGCTTGTTTCAATGGTAATTAAGGTTATTATTAGAGATAATAGCAAGTGGAATAATCTAGTCATAGTCTATTGGTGGTGGTGGTGGTGGTGGTGGCGGCGGCAGCGGCGATGGTGGTGGCAGTGGTGACAGTGGCAGTGGCAGTAGTAGTAGTAGTAGTAGTAGTAGTAGTAGTAGTAGTAGTAGTAGTAGTAGTAGTAGTAGTAGTAGTAGCAGCTGCAGTAGCAGCAGTAGCTTAACTGCTCTCCAAAACAAGAAAAGAAGCATGTTATATAGTTAGTATAAAAAGTTTTCTATCCAATACTTTAAACATATTTAGTCCAAAAGACATTGCTGTCTTATGATCTAATTATGCCCAAAATATAAAACAACATGTTCTACCCTGTTTTGGAGACATGTTAGGCCACCTGCGAGCTGCACTGTATGTATTGATTAACACTAGTATGTAGTAATCATGTAGATTTTCTATTGTTTTCTTGTATGACAGAATGTTCTCATGTGCTTCCTGTTTTGTTTTCAATAATTTAGTGGCTGCAAAATATATGTCTTCCATTACCTGTCCGTGTGTATTGTTTATGTAGTGTATGTCTACTTCTAGTATTATATTGGTGGCTGTTAATATTATTTATAAAGGGGGCTATAGATTTGGGTAGATTGTTCGGTGGAAATCTTTAACAATAGTTGGCATTTGAGATTTTCCTATGCCAGTCAATTTAAGTAATTTTTCTACTTTGAACATGTTTTGGCCCTCTGCTATTCTAGAAAATAGTTTGATGCTCTTTTTCTGGATACTTTGAACTTTCGATATCTTGTTTTCGCATGTGTTAGTCCAAACAGCATTACGGTAAGTGATCTGTGGAAGGATCAATGTGTCGTACAGTGTTTTATCACTATCATATATGTTTTTTTGTCTTTGGATGACACATATTCCTCTTAGTACTGTTGCTGTAACTGTTTCAATTTCTTAGGCCCAGATCAAGTTTTTATTTAAATATACTCCTAGGAACTTTGCATATGAGGCCTCTTCAATTTCTTTATTGTTAATATATATTTTTGGAAACTCTTTATTTATTAATTCTCTTACATTTTGAAAATAACATATAGTTTGTTTTATCCTCATTTATTGATAGCTTAAAACCAGTTAGCAATTTCTTTCATTTCCTTATTTACCTTTTTGTATAATGTAGCTATGTCTTCGTCAGAGCAAAAGGCATTGATGGCATCAGCAATTAGTATTAGTGACAAGAGGAACAGCGGAGAGACAAAGATGCACCCTCGCCCCTGAGGAACACCTCATGTTAGTCTCCTGTTTTCAGAGCATGTTGCATTAAATTGCACACATTGCATTCTGTGACTTAAGTAGCTTTGAAACCAGATGAATGCACTTCATCGGATTCCATAACAGTCAAGTTTTCTGGTAAAATCTTATGATTGATAGTGTCAAAAGCTTGGGAAAGGTAAAGGTGAAAATGCCTATTATGAGCCTTTTCTTTTGAATTATTAGTTTTTTATGTCATTTTAATTAGTGCTAGCATTGTCGAATGTTTTTCACGAAACCTCTATTGTGATGTATAAAGGATTGACTTTTTATCTAAAGAGATAATAAGCTGATTGTACACAGGGATGAGGGTCAATTCAATTTTATCAATTCCAATTCCACCTCAATTAATTTTATCAGTTCCAATTCCAATTCTGTTTCAACATCAATTCATTTTATCAATTCCAATTCCACCCAGACAAGTTCAATTCCAAGTCCAATTCCAATTCCATTTCTTCAATTCCAAGTCCAATTCCAATTCCATACAAATATATTTACTTCAGAGATCAATAACGTTGTTCTCCGAAGTTATAATAGCGCTCCATAAAGGGCTAGAGATAACCTGGAAAAGAAAATGTGAAATTTGTCATTAGTATATGTCCATTTGCAAGTTAAAAGAAAATTTACAACTGCGATGACTGGCTCACTCATCAAGCCAGTCATTCCGGTCGTAAATTGTCAAAAATAGTTTTCTTAGCCTACAAACAGGCATTATCACTGCAGATGGAGGTTTTGGTTGGCGTGTCCATTGAAGAGTTAAAACAATTAGAATAAAACTTGCTGTTGCCATAGGCAGCTTTTAGTCAAGATATCTTTAAAAGTCTTAGAATAAAACTATTCATTCTGAATTTCAAATACAAGAAGTAGATGATTTGTGTAACTATCTGACTGAAAGTGGTTGGTGCCTTAGACAACAATAACTTTCAGTTACTAGTTTTATGAATATGAAGTCAATTTTATATAAAGCTCATCTGGATCTAAAGCAATCTGATTTCAACAACATGTCTAGGAATATAGTATGAAGAGTTATTCTTAGGGGGAAATGTATAGCACAGTATAGACTGTATTCTGTAATTCACCATGTATGTTTGAATAGCACCTCTGGTTTAGGCATCTGTGTTTTAAAAGCTGAACTAGTTTTCACAGAGTTGTGTTCAACCCTGCCTTTGTTAGGTCTGTGGGTATAATTACAGGACAATTATCTTGTAATGTACTTCTATCTTGACCCACTGCATTCCATGCAGATGATGGTTATTACGTTACTGAATACTATTGCTAACATCCTGGTGAATACTTTGAACATACTGTGGTTATTTTGGGAAGAAATATATTTGAAGATTTCATTAAAACATTTAAGCTAAAGTGATTTCGTGGATATCATGGTTTCGTAGAAGGGAAACTATGTTTTAAGGGAATACAAAAATGAAATAGGTTGAAGTTAATTGGCTTTAGAAATACAAGAGTTACAAAGATCACATGTGACTATGATAAAAAAGACAATTGTCAGGGGAAATATTGCTAATTCAATAACATATTAAACATGAAGTTTATCAAATCATTACTTTGTACATTCGCAGACCAAGAGATTAGTTTTGAAAGTTTATCAACGGAATGACTGTCTCAGTTATCGAGACAGTCATTCCAGTGGTACATTTTCAAAATAGTCTTATCTTAGCCTGAAGATGGAAATTTCTGAACAACAGAACGCAGTTTTGGCTGGTTTGACCATTCACCCTTTAGCACTCAAATTTGCTTAAGAAATTAACAATTTTCTCATAGAAAATGTCCATTTATAGACCAAGAGGAAACTATTTTTTACAGTTTTCCACGGAATGACTGACTCGGTCATCAAGTCAATCATTCCAGTGCTAAATTAAAAACAAATAGTCTTCTCTTGATCTACAAATAGACATTTCTCAAGACCAAGAGTCATTTTTGGGTGTTACATATTAAGGGTTAACCTCTCATTGATCACTGAATTATCTGTATCTCTGCATAAAGGGCCTTTAAAGATATGTGTGAGCTATTACATTACATTATCATAGCCAACAGTAAATCTATGACAAATATCACTGGAATTGAAGTGGAATTTATCAATTCCGGTCAATTCAAATTATCAATTCCAATTCCAATTCTGGTGTCTTAAGATGTATCAATTCTAACTCCAATTCTAATTCCGGAGTCCTAAGATTGATCAATTCCAATTCCAAATCCAAATCCGGAATTGAATTGAAATTAACACATCAATTCCAATTTCAATCAGAATTGACCCCAACCCTGATGGTATATAAGTCATTCCATGTATTTGGAGAAAAGTGGAAGTATTAAAATGGGTCTCTAGTTTGTGAAGTTAGATGAATCCTTTGCTTGGTATATAGGTGTGACTCGTGCTGCTTTTACTTTTGATGGAGATATTCATTTATAAAAGATAAGTTACACATGTGATTGCGGGCTATTAGTAACTCTAGGACGCTGTGTTTGAACATACTCCACTTGAAACCATCCAAGACAGCACTTTTTGCAGGATTTAGTTTGCTACGAATGTTAAAAGTTCGCCATTGCTGACAAGAGATGATTGATCGTTGCCTGTGAGGTAATCACTATATATTTGGTAGAGGATGTTGATTTGACTTTATCTGAAAGTATTGGACCTACATTAACAAAATAGTCACTGAATCCTGTTTCAATTTCAAAATCTTCGGTTATTATTTTGTTATTATAAAAGAAATTGTGTTTGTTGCGCTTTGCAGTTATTTTTATTCAAAAGTGATTTAATTGTTTTACATGCTTCATTTATATCATTCTTGCATTGCTCTAATTTGTTGTGGTAGTATGTCTTTTGCTGTTTTGATTAGTCGGTCCAACTTGTTTCTGTATTTCATAAATTTCAGTTCATTATGCTTTGTTTGACATTTGATTAACATCAAATAAATGTTGTTTTTATGACAGGCAGCTATCATTCCAGTTGTTAACTATAACATGTAATCGTCTTATTGCTGGTTTGCAGTTCAGGCTCCATGAGGCTCCTCTTCACTGGACTCTACATCTTCATTGGCATTATTTACTTTATGACTTTCTATTATATTAATTTCTGCTTTATAATTGTGCAAATGGGGCTTATTCACTGTGGGCTGACGTCATTAGTGGATCTATATTAATTTCTGCTTTATAATTGTGTAGATGATACGCTGCCAAAGGACATCGACAAGTTACAACTCTCGACAAAATGTTGGTTGCTAAAATTTCGCCCGCAGAAATGTAAGGTAATGAGGATAGGCACAGACCACCCTAAAATGCTTACACCATATCCGAATCTGAAAAGCAACCGATAGAACTAGAAGTGACAACATGTGAAATGGATCTTTGAGTCTCCTTTAATGATAAGCTAACCTTCCATAAACATGTTGATATGACCGTCGGCAAAGCCAACCAAATAGTAGGCCTGATCAGACTATCCTTGCACTATCTTAATGGAGAAATGTTTAGGCTACTATTCAAAGCACGGTTGAAGCTGCTACTTGAGTATGCCAACACAATATGGAGTCCACGATTCAAAACTGATGCAACTAAGATAGAAAATGTTCAGAGGCGAGCCACCAAGCTGTTACCAGGACTGTATGACATGACATATGAAGGTAGACTCTGCCATCTAAAACTTCCTGGCCTTGCATACCACAAAATTAGAGGTGACATGATTGAGACCTATAAGTTCATGGTCATAGCTACACATTTAAAAAGCACCTCTCAAACACATCACTGCGTTCTCATACCTTTAGTAACAGAGTCATCAACAACTTGAAATCTTTTATTGAGGAAGGTGTGTCAGCGCCCGACCTAAACTGCTTTAAACATTGGCTAGACAATGACTGGTCTGTGTATTTTTACCAGCTACCCATGTATCTCTAGAAAGAATAAAATAGGAGAAAGATATAGGAGTTATAATTGATGAAGAACTTCGAGAAGCATATCAGTGAGAAAGCAAAAAAGCAAGAGAAATGTTCACAATGATGCTAGTTTAGTCTGGCCCTAATACAAAATCAAGCACATCGAACAATCAAAAGCTGTGCAAAGGAGGGCAACCAGGCAACTTCATTAGGATCTAAGTTATCCGGAAGGTTCAAGAAACTGATGCACCCATCATTGAGCTACAGACATGTTCGAGGAGACATGATAGAAATCTACAGGATGATTAGTGGGAAGTATGATCTAAGCTCTTGTGATTTTATAAAATATGTGGAGTGGCATACCATCAAGATGAAGCAACCATGGAAACTCTAAAAAGTTTTATCAACGAGGTCACAGGACATTGCTCCGGAAAAATTCTTTCACTGTACGTGCTACACCAATCTCGAACAGCTAACCATGTTATTTCAGCTACATACGCGAACACATTAAAAAACGGGCTAGATGAACACTAGAAAAGCTAAGATATGTTGTATCATCATCACCATCATCATCATCATCATCACCGTACATGGACTATTGTCGATCTCAATTTTCTTACAATACATCGTTGATTGCACAGTGTGCGAATAATGTTTGTAGTAGGTTTCTTTGGTTTATTTTTATTTTTCCCCACTTTTTCACTTTTCTTTTTATGTCCAGTAGGGTGTATAATTTAGTGATATTAACAAATGTACAATTTACAAATGTACATATATGGGCATATTTACATCATATGACCAGTAGGCCTAACCCACCTAGTTGACAGTTGGGTCACTATAGATGCACCAGATTTCAGCTGGCAATGTAGCTTACTATTACTAGACTAGTAGGACAAACCTACCTTATCTCCGTGCTTGGAGACATGCATGCTAAATACAAATAATACATATATAATGTACTTAGATGACCGGTAGGCCTAACCCACCTAATGAACATTAGAATTGATTGAATTGACCGACATATATGATATAGATAGTAAGTTATGGATTTAAGTTTGTAATATGGGCAAGCTCAACTTATCTGTATGCTTGAGGTACCACCATGGTTTCCCGTTGGGCACCTCATGCTACTAGGCATTGGCCCATAGCCTGCTTGGTCATGGTGACATATATACATTTATATTGACTGCAGGCTAATAATAATGTGAGACCCGCATACAGATGAGAAATTCAAGTATGTTAGCTGCAGACTAGTAATAGATCGTGGACCTAGGCAGCATTATTCATTGGCTGGTAGGGCTGACCCACCACTTATTACATTTTTGTGACACCTAATATACGTGGACAGTGGATTGGTAGGACCTGCCCACCTTATCATTCAATTGGGCTGAGCAGCTATAGCACATTTTGTTGTTGATGTATGTGGTAGGACAGGCCCACCGTATCAGTATTCTTAAGATTGTATGTTTTAATTGTGCTGTCGTCAGTCAGACTGGTATGACAAGCCTGCCTGGTCTGCCACTTAAAGTGAATGGAGCTTTACTGGAGTGGGGTGGGGGATGGGGTTGTTATATTGTAGCAGGTGCTGATTATGGAGGTGTTGCGCTAGGTTGCTCCCCAATGGGACAGTCTGATTGGTTCTGGCTTCTGAGCCCTTTGCATAAGTCACTGTCTGACCTAATTTTACCTAAGTGCATCTGCTTGCACTTGTCAGGGTGAACGCGTAAGAGCCATGTATCACTCCAATGTGATAGTGTTTTGAGGTCACTTTGTAGCATGTCCACATTATGTATCATCTGCAAACATGCATACCATCGAATGAACTATATCTGGCAAATCATTGATGAAAATTACGAATAACAATGGCCCTAGCAGAGATCCTCGAGGTATTCCAGATGTAATGTCAGCCCAAGAGGATGTTTTCCTATTAGCCTGCACTCATTGCTTCCTATCATGTAAGAAGTTTTCTATCCATGTTAGTACTGGCACTGTAATTCCATATGCTTTGAGTTTCTCAAGGAGCCTTCGAGGTGGTACCGTATCAAATGCCTTTTAATAGGCAATATAAATACAATCTATTGATGCTCCTTCATCAATGGTCTCTGTCCATATATCTAAGACTTTTAGGAGTTGTAGTGCCGTGGACATGCCTGTCGTGAACCCATATTGTTTGTCCATAAAAAGATCCTGCTCCTTCATATACTTGATAACATGTTCCGGTGCTATTGTCTCCAACAGTTTACTGCAAATAATTGAAGTGATACCTACTGGCTGGTAGTTACCGACTATGGAGTTGTTTCCTTTTTTAAAATCACACTAATTTGGGCCTTCTTCCAGCTGCTTGGCACTTCTCCCGTTTAAACTGATTGGTTGAAGATCTTTGTTACTGTTTTAGCTATGGATGCTGCCACTTCTCTTATAAATTTTGGATGCAGTTTGTCCATTCCTGGCAATTTGTCTGGTTTTAGGGTTTTGGGTGGCTTGCATATTTCAATTTAGCTTATTGAAATTTTGTTAATACATGTAGCCTCTGCCTTTAGTTTGCTGTCTAATATCGGTACCTCCTCATCTGTTTCAACTATAAAGACACTATAGAATTTTTTGGAAAGAATGTCTGCCTTTTCCCTGCCATCACTGGTTTTCGTAAGCTTTGGATCTGTAGGGTCTCTACATAGATCTCTTATTCCTGTTCTGGTTTTGCTATTGGACTTAATGTATTACTAAATTAGTTTAGGATTTGTTTTGGACTTGAGAGAGATTTCCTCCTTGCTTTCTTGACCAGCTTGCTTGGTAGGCATTAACATCATTGGTACTAAAACTCAATCATTTTGAATTCTATGGCAAGCACTATTTGCAAGTTGGAGGCACAGCCATGGGCAGCAAGGCAACATGCACATATGCATGCATATTTATGAATGATCTAGAAACTAGTTTACTAGAGAATGTCCCACATCAGTCCTCTCTATATGCCAGATATATCGATGATATCTTTATGATATTGGAGCACAATGAACATGCACTATCTAAGTGTCTAACATACATGAACTCGGCACACGACACAATAAAATTCCTACACTCATACTCGATTGTAACATTCTTGAACACCAGAGTCCATCAGAAAGCTGTCCATTGGACAGACAAGGAGGAACAATCTGTGATGCTAGAAAACATGCACGTATTGAACAAATTAAAAAACCAGTATTTCCACCAGCCTGGGCTATAGCAGAGCCTATGTTTAATCTACCAGCACCAGCAGCCTATGATGCTACTGATGAAATGGACAATGGTGACCACAGCTGGAAGGACCTAGCAGGATGCACACCACAGTACTGGACCACACTAGAAAACATGGCAGACATCATTTAAGTTGACAAGTCGGATTCAATAGAATGGCGAAAACATCGTAAGTTGAAACGTCGTCAAAAAAAAAGAATTCCTAAATTACATCTTAAACTTAAATCCACTAGAATTGCCAGGAAACATGGAGGTGTGTTCAACATCATTCCAGTATGGCGCTTTAGAAAAACAGAAACATCACTACAGTTAAGCAAAACAATGACACTTTTCAAACTATATCCAGAGATCTGGGAACTAGTCTATTTTATGGGCTGTCGATAATGGCATACGAATTCATGCAAAATAATGTGACAAATGAGATTTGCTGAGATTTTAACTGTTGCTAGGAATTCCGTAATGACGTCATCAGAATTATTTTTATTACAAAAATCTTGCTCTAACTGTAGTATTAAACTCTAATCCTAACCACTTGCCTAGGAGCCTTACGTGTGGTAAACTTTTTCGGAAATTGGCTTTTTAAATTCCTGGGAAATCCCTTGACAACGAGTAAAATCCCATTATCTCATCGATCACGTTATTTTGCGTTATTTCGTCCGCCATTATCAACGGCCCATAAACTTGACTCTACCCGAGATCTGGAAGTGATCTGTCTGCAAGGGTGATTGCAACATCACCCTATTCTTTGGATTGAAATCACATGCATGCGCGGCACAGTGGTTAAAGGCACAAATCCTATGTGCCGCGGTTAACCTACGATAGGAGGAATATACAGAACAAGAAGAAAGTTTTCACAAACTTTACGAACGCATTTAGCAACTCAAAATCTTGTTTAAACCCTATAGATAAAAGTAAATGTTTTCCATGTTTGCAACATTTTAATATGTGATGTTATTTACATATCCTTCTTTTTTGGCGTTGGCAACACGTTTGTAGATCGCAGTTGGCATTACAACGTCGGCCCAACGTAACGTTGGCTTTATCATTTGTTTGCCGGCATTGGACTGGTCATGATTGGAAATTTCACAGAAAATCAAACAAAATCAACATAATATTCACGTTTTTATTTTTACATTGTTAAATTATGCACTATGATGTGCTATTTTAAATATCTTCATAGACTTATGAAGTTATGCCATGTTGGCCCAATCATAGACATGTCCGTTGGCTCCACGTGGGCCGGTGGCCCAATAATGTATTGCCAACGTTGGTCGATGAGCAAAACTACGTTGACCCAACGTATTACAAACGTTGGGCCAACGATTGCTTGCTATCAGGGAAGATTCAAAATTATTTATTTCATGCTTAATATATAGTATGCATACATCACAGTTGGGCAATCCATCAAAGGCAGAGCCTATGAATCGATGGACCCCCTACACATAAAACAAGACATTTATTTACGTTACAATATATAAGATGACAGTTAATAGCTGTATTCTACTGGGACTTTTCCATAGAGTAAATTTACTCGCACAGTTGCCAAAATGTTCTCGACACAAACATACCAGTTGAATACAAAACCGACTAAATCGCCTAAATTTTACAATCTTGAAAATAAAATCTACCTTTCAGCGCTGTTTTCCGACAGTGAATGCTGAATAATAGTAGAATACAGCTCCTAATTCCAGCATTTTCAAATTTTGCACCACGTGACATGCTTCACGAAACATGCCACACGTTTGGGCTCTGGCTTGTTTCGTGCTGTATTTATTTCCCGTGACATCAGTCGAATAAAAAATATACTCTACGGAGCCAATGTATTCTTAACTTTTCGCCCGGTCTAATACAGCCAATTCATAGAATCGCGATGATGTCATCACAATCAATTTTCGCATAATACCCTGGGAGCGACGCCATTTTTGGAGGGGCTAATTTAACATTACAAGCAATGGGCCACCGAAACCTTAATTACATTTTCTTTACTATCTTGCAAAATTCATTTGTGATTCTGTTTTCTAATACTGGGCTGAGTTTTTACAGATTTTCGGATACCCGGTACAGGATGTTATGGTTTGAGCTTCATGGAAAATATAAACAATGCACAGTTGGTCAATTTTTGCAGTCTTCTTTGATTTTCTGAAAACTTTCTGTAGCCATTTAAAAATGGTACTCATTAATCATTGGCCCGATTTCAACAAAACTTGGGTGAAATGATCCTATTATAGTAGAATTCAAAATATCAAATGAGAATCTTGAATGGTAAATTTTCTGATATCCAATATCCAATATGTCTATTCAACAGCTTACCTGTAGTTTTCTAGAAATCGATTGTCAGGTAGTTCAGAGATCGTTCGATCCCAACATGAGCGAGGTGTGGGTGGAGCTTAGCTAGAGATGTACGGGGCATAGCTAAAAATGGACAGGTCCCTTGGTCCCATGTCCCGCATCTGGTTTGTGGTATCTTGAAGAGACGTCTATTTTTATCTTTCTGGCTGCCTATGTATACCAGTCTCAATAATCCTTTCACCATCTACATGGCAACCATGTGTTCAAGGTTCATTCCACAAACATATGAGTGATTACCAAAGAGGATGAGATATGTACAGAGCCAAGCGCAAAAACCTGATGCTAAAACATGAGAATCAAATTCCAAGTTTCGTTTAGCTCTTGCCCTAGATGATATTTCATGTTTTGAATGAATCCCCCCCCAAGTGGTTTCTAAGATTTTTAGACGTTTCTGAAAATGGGCCGGAATCCAAGATGGCCACCGGCCAGATTGGCTGATCGGCTTGGTTTGACCAAACTTTGATCTCTATGGCCTAAGGATGCATCCTTCCAAATATAATTGAAATCGGCCCAGTGGTTCTCAAGAAGACACCTTAAATTTTCTATCGCTTTAGTATGGAAGCTTTTGCCAGGAAAAAGGACCAAGATGGCCGCCAAACTGTTTGTCCGACAATTTCGAAAAAGGCTAATTTGAAATCATAATACCCCCAAACCTGTATAAAACCAATTTCGGCTTCAAAACCTATCAATAAAACAAGAGGCTCAAGGGCCTGTGACGCTCACCTAGGCCATTACTGCATTAGCATTTAAAGCATTTGTATCTACCTGTGGCAGCAACAGCGCCCAGTCAAATTAGTTTCAAAATATTCAACAGCATGTTTATTAAATATTAGAGACATACAATTCTTACAACGCGTCAGACTTTGAAGAGGTAAAGATGGTCCGTATAGAATCATTTATGACGTAATGATTATGATGTCATCCTACACGCCGCTTAGTTGATTATGACATCATATGATGTCATTACTCTGGAAATGTCCATTCTCCTTCGATCAATACTCACCATTCTGTTACTTCTGATATACAGCTGGCCTTGACAGCGGCTCTAGGATTATAGACTTAGAAAGCTTTACCGACTCCTGGGAACCGGGTACCCGGCTCCCCACTGCCGAGTACCCGTTTACCATAGAGCTCCTTCTTGTTTGCATAGCAACAAGAGCAATACATGCTTTTTGCATTAAGGATTTTAGTGTTTTAAAATAATCTAAGTCTTTAATCAGTGATAGTTTGTGTGTTCTGAAAGGATAACTAAGGACTATGGAGAATACCGCCCAAGACAACCAGGTTGTATTGTTCTTTATTATCCATAGTTAAAAGACTTAGGTCTCTAAATTTCGTTGTGTCGCATGTTCCAATTTCTGACCCCATAGAATCTGGGACGTGTGCTAACAACGATATATGCCAGACGATCGCCTTCTTTAAACCCCAACAGGCGATCGGCAGATATGAAAATAGGTGTTTGCTACAGTATTTCTAACACGAATATCGGCTGACGTCGTTCTCCGTAGAATCCGAGCGGGTGACGTCACACCCGGTCGCTCGGATGTTTATGTGAAGAAAATTTTTTTCATTAATTCGCGCATCTTGTTCTGGGTGCTGCGTACTAAAAAATGGTACCGGAAACTTTAGAATGATCAAGTTTACGTGCGATCACGATCGGTTTGCAATGATCGGTGGTTTCAAAATTCTTGAGTAGATGTGTGGTCTGCGGTTTTACCGTGTGAGACAGCAGTTGTTATACATTTTGTTGTTTTCTTCACATATCGTGCTGCGTTCGTTAGGAGTATAATTTATATTGATTAGTAAATATACCCTGAATGCTATGCGATATGATTCCTGGAGCCGTTACACATCCTGTAGGATCTATTATGGGTGTGTTGTGCCCGCCGCGTACTTGTCGTCATAATCAATGCGATCGTTGTTGTAACGTGGCGGGGTGGGGTGCGGGGAGGTTACGGTTAATTTATGAGTCAAAATATTTGAAAATTAATTGTCTGCCTTCCATCCGTGTCTCGTTCCGCTTGTTTATTGTAGGTTTGTGCTTATTTTATAGGCCAAGCCAGCCCCGCCATCATGTGACGACTGCCATAAGTTTGTCCGTGTAATGTTCAAGGACCATGTCTGTTTTAGGTGTGCCCTGTGTAATATAGATCATAGGTGTAATGTTTGTGCAGTGAGGTCCGTCGAAACGATGGTTAAGTTCCTTGCCCAGAAGGACTTGGCTGGGTCTGACGCGGGGTCAGGCGGTCCGAGAGGAAATCGTGGAGCGCCCGGTTCGGCCGGTGGGGGTGCTCCACGTCCCCAGCTGGAGGTGGCGGAGATGGCACCGCCGGCGTGGTTTGGTCCGGCTATGCAGGGTTTTCTGCATAGCGTTCTGCCCACGCTGGTGTCGTCCCTGCTACCAAAGGTTGGGGGGGCAGTTTCTCCCCATGCCTGGTACGGATCCTGTCCTCGGACAGGATTCTGGACTGGTTACCGAGGGGCCCGTCTCGTACGGCCCCCTGGCGGTCCCGTCTGGCTTCGGCCAGACGGGTTCTGTCTCTCTGCGGCCACCTCCGGGTGGTCCAGTAGCGGTGGCCGGTCCGTCAGGTGTGGGAGCCATCCGCCAGGACGGCTCCACGGTTTATTCGTCTAGTGACGGCTCTTCGGAGTCTGAAGACGATGAGGCCGAGGAGGAGAGGTTGCTGCGGCCCGTGAAGCCGCAGGTGGAGAATATGGAGGTTGATTCCGTCCTGGACGGAACCGGCCTCCATTTGTCTGGTTTGGCGCAAGCCAGGTCAGCGGCTCCACCTGTGGCTGAGGCCAATCCGTTACCGTGCACCGGTTCCGCGCGGCTTGGTTTGTCACCAGCCGTCAGGGGAACGGGTGTGCCGGGCCAGGCGTGGTACTCACCTATCTCGCCTGGTCCGGCAGCCGGACATGGGGTGCCGTTGGCGCCCGTGTCCGGCTATGGTTCCGCGACGGTTACGGGTCCGTACGGTTTTCCGTGCGGACCTACCCCATGGACCGGAGTGTTTCATGGGGTGGCGGCGGAACCATGTGGTAGCGGAGTGCCTGGCGTGTCAGCCGTGGCTCCTTGCCGGGAGGCCATGGCTGGCAGACCCGTGAGCACGTCAACGGGTGACGTGTTTGCGGGGGTATCTTCTTCGGAGGTAGATTGGTCTGATGCTCTGGCGTGGCTAGCCAGAGTGGACCCGTCTGTGGTTTTGGCCACGGCCGATGAAGATGCGCCCCGTCCGTCGGTTGCGTCGATTAGGACGGGGATTTTGCCCGCGGCCCGGATCCAGTCAGTGGGACTGGATCCACGGTTCATTGATTTGTTGGATGCTATTTATAGTAAACAACTAATGACCAAGGGTCAGTTCCCTGCGGCCTCCAGGGAGGTGCGGGCAAGATGTCGTATTCCGCAGGGTGAATACGACAGGTATGGTGTAGTCCCGTCGGTCACGGAGGATGACCGATGGGTACTGGGCGTCCAGAGTGCCGGGTCGGGTGGTCCCGGTCCGGCACTAGTGGATAAGGCCCAGGTACACTAGGAAGAAGTCCTGGCCCTATGCGATGAGGGTGTGAGGGCAGCGATGAGCGCTGTCAATCACTCCTATCGTCTACTTCAGTCGGTGTGGGCTGAAGCGGGGGCAGGCCACCCTGTGCCACCTGTGGCGCTATCATGCGTTAATGACAGCTTGGTGCTGTCAATGGACGCATTGGCAAGGGTGCAAGCGCGTGTGACGAAGTCCAGGAGGCAAATGGTCATTGACCATATGCGTCCGGCTACGGCAGTCAGGGAACGTCTTCTTGGGACGCCCCTGACAGGGCCTAGCATCTTTGGTGGCCAAGCGCGGGCCATCTTAGAGGACACCGCCAGTATCGCGCAGAATCGGTTAGCGGTAAATCTACAGCTAGAGCTAGTGCGGCAAGCGCACGCACTAGGGGACTGTGGGCAAACCGCTAACGGGACAGCCTTCAAAGAAACAGAAGAAGCATAAGAGCAAGGCGAAAGCCAGGCCTGTTGCGACTTCTGTTTCGGCTGGGTTCTCGGAGCCGCCGGCGGCGAAGAAACCCAGGAAGGTTGTAGAGGCGCCTACCCTCCCCAATGTTGCTCCTGACCACCCTAGAGGTGGGAAGGGCAAGGGGAAGGGTAAGGGTAAGGCCTCAAAGGGCGGACAGAAGGGGCCGAAGCGTACCTGAGGGTACGCAAGCTCCCTTCATATCCGCCTGGACCGCACCTGTGCGACAGGAACAGCGGTGCCAGTTATACCCGTCGTGCCTAGAACGAAATGGTTCTCACTCTCTCTCGTTAAGAAAGAGGGGGGGGGCGGACTGCGAGCCGGACAACCCCGTTAGACGTCGAGGCGTCTATGGTGGGTGGAAGGCTCATGCGTTTCGTCGAGGCCTGGCGAGGTGTGACGTCAGACAGTCTGGTCCTGGGATGGTTATCCCAGGGTTACATGCCGGAGTGGTGGGACTTTCCGCCACAAAATCTGTCTTTGGCACCTGTCTGGACACCCGTACCAAGGGAGCCAGACAAGTTAGAAGCCGTTCAAAAGGAAGTGTCGGGTTTGCTTCTGAAGGGAGCAATAAAACCAGCAAACCGGAACACTCCAGGCTTCTATTCAAACATGTTCCTTGTCCCCAGGAGCACGGGGGGATGGAGACCCATACTCAATCTCAGGCCATTAAATTGGTTTATCCATACGCCTCGGTTCCAGATGGAAACGCCGAGGTTGGTAATGGCGGGATTGAGGAAAGGAATGTGGTGTGTATCGATCGATCTGAAAGATGCATATTTCCACATTCCGATGAATCGGAGTTGGCACAGGTTTCTGAGATTTGCGTTTCAGAATCAAGTATGGGAGTTTACAGTTCTCCCGTTTGGCCTGTCGACAGCTCCGAGGGTTTTCACAAGAGTGGTCCTTGCGGTGACAGCGTTTCTCAGAAAAGAGAACGTGGCGCTACACACCTACATAGACGACTGGCTGCTCAAGGCAGACTCGGCAGCCAGGTTGAACGTGGATACTGCTCTGACTCTGAAGTTACTTTCAGATCTAGGCTGGATAGTCAACGAGGAGAAATCCGAGTTGACGCCCACTCAACATTTCGTTTATTTGGGGATGCGATTCGACCTCGAGGAGGGCAGGGTTTACCCATCAGAGCCCAGAGTGGTGTCTTTGTTAGCCATCCTCAGGAGTTTTCGAGTGGGAAACCACATTCAGGCGAGGCGGTTCCTTCAGATGCTGGGCATGATGGTCTCCATGGAGCAGGTTATCCCGTACGCTGCTCTAATGCGAAGACCTATCCAGTTGTATCTGATGTCTCTGTGGAAACAGAGAACAGAACCCCTGTCAAAACTGGTGCCAGTTTTGGAGCCGATAATATCGCATCTTCTATGGTGGAAACAGCGTCAGAATCTCCTAATAGGGGTTTCGCTGCACCTACCCCACCCCCAGCTGTCCGTTTACACGGATGCATCGCTGGATGGGTGGGGTGCCTGCCTGGGAGAACACCAGGTCTCGGGCACATGGACTCTCCCGGAGAGTCAGCTGCATATCAATCTGTTGGAAATGATGGCAGTGGAACTGGCGTTGGAAGAGTTCCTTCCGATGATCAGGGGCAAGGTGATATTGATACGGTCGGACAATTCGACAGTAGTATCATATATAAATCGCCAAGGCGGGACCAGGTCGCCCACCCTGTGCATCAGGGTGTGGCACTTGATTCAATGGTGCAGGAGTTACTCGGTTGTTTTGAAAGCAGCTCATATTCCTGGCCGATTGAACATTCTGGCGGATGCTTTGTCTCGCAGACAAAGAATCTTGCCAACAGAATGGTCCCTCAACCCTCCAGTTTTACGACGGATCTTCGAGCATTGGGGCAAACCCAACGTGGACTTGTTCGCCACAAAGGAAAATGCTCAAATCATGACATATGTCTCGCCGATTCTAGATCCAAATGCCGTCGATACAGACGCTCTGGCGATAAGCTGGAGAGGGATGCACGCGTACCCACCCACCATTCTTCTACCGAAGGTATTGGTGAAGGTCAGGGAGGAGCCGTGTCTGGTCCTGCTAATAGCGCCGTATTGGCCGAGCAGGGCGTGGTTCACGGATCTTCTAGATCTGCTGGTGGAAAATCCTGTGCAGTTGCCCGAGATTCCGAACATAATCTCCCAGGCCAAGGGACGCTTCCTACACGAGCGTCCCGAAATGTTCAAATTGACTGCGTGGATGTTGTCAAACAACGTTCCACGTCGGAAGGCTTTTCTCGACAGGCTGCTGATTTCATCGCGGCTGCGAGAAGGAGGTCAACCTTCAAGTCATATAACAACAAGGTTAACAGATTTGCAGACTGGTGTGAAGAAAAGGGTATTGATACCTTTCAATCCACTATTCAGCAAATAGCAGACTTTCTCTGTGAGCTGTTCTTTGCAGGACTAGCTCCCGTCACAATTGCTGGATACAAGTCAGCTTTGGCATCAGTTATCCCTTGTCTAGCCAACAGGGATAGTCCAGAGGTGGCCCAGTTAAACGTGATGTTGAAGGGAATGAGCAATCTCCGCCCGAGACAACCGGTAGTCATTCCAGCCTGGAGTCTATCTTTAGTGCTTAATGTACTGGCCAAGCACCCTTTCGAACTGTTGCGTTCGGCTAGTCTAAAGCATTTGACTCTAAAGGCAGTCTTTCTATTGGCAGCTTCCTCAGCTAGAAGGCGCAGTGAGATCCATGCGCTTTCGGCAGAGAGGAACCGATTTATTGTTTCTGGAGAGGTCTGCGTCTTCTGCCAAGAGCAGAATTTATGTCAAAGAACCAATCTTTGAGATATCCCGGCAAACCGATCATTATACCGAAGTTAACCAGGTTTGATCGTGATGCCAGTGTCTGGTGCCCGGTCCGTGCTTTGACTAAGTACAAGAAACGGACTGACTCGTTACGGTCGAACGATAGACAACTGTGGATCTGCCATAAAAAGCCTTATGGCGCCGCATCCATGGATACTATCTCTCGTTGGGTGGTCGAATGCATTCAGACTACTCACGAGATGGCGACTGGGCACCAGGTGCAGGGCGTAAGGGCACACAATGTTAGAGGAATAGCCGCCTCGACCGCCCTTTACAATGGTGTTCCGTTAGAGGACATCATGGCCGTTGCACAATGGCACTGTGAGTCCTCATTCACGGATTACTATATGAGGGATGTGTCAGACTCAGCCAATCCACTCGCTTTAGCTGTTTTGAAACGATAGTTAGTGACCACACTGCTTTTCCCCTTTTTTCACTTCGGTAAGAAAAGAACCTAAAGCAGGCATGGTCAAGCGAGAGGATGTCAACCAGATTGTGTCACTGATGGCCGAACCGGTGAATGGTTGCAGGCGGTACGTCTGAAGTCCTGTTATCATAAGGTAATTCAACAAGTGAGAGTTTTTTGTATTATGTATATGTATCATGTTCATTCATCTTATATATTCATGCTCATTCCCAGGCTAATACAAGCGATATGCAGGGAGTAGTTAACCCTCTTGGCATATTGGTGTTTTCAGGCGAGATACATGGTCGTTAGTTCTCTCCCTTTTCTTAGGAGGAAAAAGGGGGGGGGACTGTGACGCGAATGTGATTCGGTTCCGTGAACTTGACGGTCCTTTTAGGTCTCCGTTAGTCAAGTTTGAAGTCTAAAATCTTTCTCCAAGGGGCAAAATTAGCATTTATGGCTTGCCCCTTCCCACCAGGTTACTGATCAAATCTGGTGTATATCACAAGTAACAGAATGGTGAGTATTGTTAGATCTCGGAGAAAGGGAAATTGACATTTCCTGCATTCCTTCAGGTTTCTCATGACTGGTTGAAACACATCCGCTGTACCATAGCGTACCAGACAGAAGTTAGGCGTAACCATTTGCGATTTAAAAAAATATGAATATTTTGAAACTAATTTGACTGGAAGCTGTTGTTGCCTATGGTATCATATATATATATATATATATATATATATATATATATATATATATATATATATATATATATATATATATATATATACCGTGAAGCTCTAAGCACAGTCAAGTTCGATACACAGACTGGATCGTGCCTGCCACCAGCCCATGGTTGGACCCCTGCATATATAGCAATATACCAGATATTGATTATGTGGTTGACTTTGGTGAATCTAACAATTTACTGTTGTGTTGGCAAAACGATTTGTAGGTGTGCCTGCGATGGTAGGCAGCGTGTTATCATACTG
This sequence comes from Chaetoderma sp. LZ-2023a, assembly GCA_034401795.1. NCBI lineage: Eukaryota > Metazoa > Mollusca > Caudofoveata > Chaetodermatida > Chaetodermatidae > Chaetoderma > Chaetoderma sp. LZ-2023a. The sequence goes on along the minus strand of CM067369.1, from coordinate 18,890,873 downwards.
TATCATGCTCACCCAGTTATAACTGTTAAAGGTGTCATGAATCCTGTAAGGAAAATGACACTGTGATTAGGCTTTTGCGATTATTGCATTGAGTGATCGCGATCGATTAATATAAAATAATCGTGATTACTTGATTAATCAGCTTGGATACAAATTACCAAGATATAACAACAAAAGCATATCAACGACGAAAATTGCAATGGTGTTTTAGAAAAGTCCATTTGCTGGCCAAGAGAAGACTTTTTTTGAAAATGTGTAGCGCGTCCCGCCCTGTCGGGTACGTACCGGCCCTGTTCCACTGGGTACAAAACGACCCAGATGGGGATACTCCATGTTCACCCCCCCCCCCCTACTGGCCACATAAGGCCCGCGCATATATAAGCCATTTGGAGGGAGAGTAGAATGACAGAGTCCGTGAGATCACCCTAAGCGCATGCGCGGCCATGAGACGTAAACAAACGCTGAAGCATTAGCCTATGGAGACTGGCAACATGTATATAGTCGCTCATGTTATGGCAATTCCGTAATATGGGACCATTCTCCACAATTTTGGTATGTATTATTACCAGAATTGAACAGAGACTTCAATAAGCTGAACGGAAATAAAATCGGTTCAGAACTGACAAAGAAACGGTAAAGTTAAGACAGACTGTTAAGAGGTCTAGTCAAAGCATAGACATTGCCAGCACGCGTACATGATCTGGTGAGAGCCAGGCACTATTGCTCTAGCTAGCTCGCCTCATACACAGCGCACGCTCTGATTGGCTGAGCCGGCTGGCACAGCCTCTCACCGAGTATAAAAGGCGTTCTCAAAGCCAAACTCGGTAAGAAGGGAGGCGGACTCGGTCCGAGGGGAGCATTCTCACTATCTGCCTACTGCATAGAGCTCGTGTTCTGCAATCTACACCAACGCAGCTTATTACAGTCAGGTTCCCTCTCAGGACACCCGCGCTCCGCACCGCATTAAGTTTATGGACGCTCCTGGTAGATCAACAGGGGCAAAACGCTAAATTAAAAGAAGGCTCTTTATTCTTTCCACCGTCACCAGTGGTGCCTTCACTGCGGTGTAAGACTTGACTATTACCAACCAAACCAGTATGTAAGAATGGTGGTGTTTGTAACCTCTTGCCAGATTTGCCGTACCACGACAGAAACAGTGGTAACAGCCAATGGACACATCCAGCGTCACTGAATTTATGTTTTGAACGTAGTCCAGACTAGGACATTGCTTTACGCACTGCAAGAGCTAAGCGCGTGGATTGTCTTGTGCTGAGAAAATGATCAAATATAATATGTACTTACCGTCTCTACACAATGGAGGCATCCGTCACTCTCACAGTACATACAGCATAACAGTATTACGGCGAACTATCCATTATGTACTATGTATCAGAATTTGTTGGCCACCAGTAATGGCTTTATTCTTCACTGTTCTTGAGTATGAAACATACCAGCCAGCATCCTGGCTCTGAGGCATGCTGTCGGTTTGAGGAGAGATGCTCCGTGGGGTATCGGCAACAGTACTGAGCGCCCTCGCCAGGAGACGTGTTCGTTAAAGACGATTGGTGCTATGCCATTTGCGGCCTAAAAATATATGTTTGGACGTAAAACTTAAATCTGTAGTTTAGGCCCACATATGGTCCGCAGGTGCTGAATTCCATAAGAATCAGCCACCCCATCTTCATATATGCACCACACACCACTTTTTCTGTTTTTATATACACTGTTTAAGTAGCAAGCAAACAACAAAAGACCGTTTTCTAATTTTAAAGCAAGTAAAATAAATATGTGTGCTAGCACCGATCTTTCCACCATGGAGATGATAGCTAGACACTCCGGGGACACGAACAGCCGGGATGATATGGTGGTGTTCAAGTTTCGCAGCAATGGCTGCACGAGCCCACTGGAACGTGAACGTTACACCGGCCCTGGAGGTCATTTCTTTGTGGACACCGGAGATGCACGGCAACCTCTCCCCAACCTCGAGGCTGACTGACTAGCAGTGGCGGCTGTGGTGGCAGCACCGCCCGGCAGCAGTAGCGCCGGAGCCACGCACGCCCCCAGCGGCTACAAATGGAGTAATTCCAGTAATACATTTTCAAAAATAGACTTCTTGCCCTGCAAATGGTCATACATTCACTAAGCAAATTGTAATTTTTTTCATGACAGATCACATTGAAAAGTAATTGAAAGTTTGGTTTTGAAATATTTAATGCAATAGAAAATATTCACGATTATTCGATTATTTAATTTTTAATCATATAAATTCACGATTTAAAACATAATCGTGATTTTTTATTTAATCATGTACTCGCGCACGCCTAACTGTGATCAAAGAAATGCAGTCTTAACTTCTGGCTGCTGGATTTCGGCAGACTACATTTTCCAGGGGGATTAACTCTAGACGTGCTGAATATTTCGAATACAATTTGACTGAAAGTTATTGGTGGCTAAGCCACCAACAACAATCAGTCAAATTGTTTTCAAAATATTCAGCAGGTCCAGAGTTATTGGCCATTGAAGTTAATGTCTTATGGCTTGCAGCAGTCGGTCAGTTAACTATCTCGCTGCTGCAAGTCACCAGACAATAATATCAATGAGAAAAAACTGACTTGCTGTATATTTTGAAACCAACAACTTTCAGTCAAATTGTTTTCAAAATATTTAGCAGGTCCAGAGATATAACCCATTAGAATATGTTGTCTGCAAAATTCAGCAGTCAGACAGTTAACAGGAACAGGATGATTAAAGCTACCATGGAAGTTCTGTAGTTTATTGTAATTTTGATGAGCGTTTTTCTAATTATTAATTATTTAATTGTATTTTATCTCTTTCTTTTCAATCCAGGGATTGTGGTTATGGCTGCTGCAGAATCTGTGTGTCCAGCCTGTGGTGAAAATGCTCTCATCAGTGACCAGCTAGGCTGTAGTGATCAGGTCGTCTGTGCAGAATGTGGTTTTCTAGCAGCAGAGAGCGGCTTTGCAGAGCCTCCATCATTACAATTGTCTGATGCTCCATCTGTTCTATTCAAAGATGCTAATGTTCCAATGCATGTCAAATATGCTATTCTGTCTGAAAATAAACGCTCTAGTCTATTGGAGATGTGTCTTCAGCGTATCTCAAAAATAGGAGATGCCGTTCGTTTGCCGGGGCGTGCTATACAGGAAGCACGCTTGTTATTTGAGAAGATTTATCAGATGGATGACTTTAAGCATCTTCGGTTGGAGAGCAAATGGAATTTGTGTGCATGCTGCGTGTATATATCTTGCCGCGAGAATGAATGGCCAATAACGATGCAGACAATTTGTGAATTGGCACAGAGTAATAAATTTAAATTTGGTCATCTGTTCAAACTGATTCTAACAAAACTGAACAGGAAGATTCCTCAACAGAGTATCGGTGTGTTGATAGCGAGTGTGCTCGGCGTGCGGAAACGGGTTTTCTCTCTTGAGTTTATCAATCGTACTAGACAGTTATTGCAGATCTGCCAAGCAGCCTGGTTAGTTACCGGAAGAAATGTGTCCTTAATGATAACAGCCGCAGCATATGTAGTCTGGGTCAGTAGTTTTGAAACATTAAAGTCACACAAGTATACAAAGCCTATGTTTGCACAAATGCATCACATGAGTCTGCCGGCGGTTAAACATGTCACGGAAATACAAGATTTACTCTGCAATCTCTCTAAAAACCTGCCTTGGGTTTCCGATTCTGTACATGTCATCACTAGAAGAAATGTTCATACATATCTGAAAGACATTCTAGCTTATGAGAAGACCCTATTATACGAGGCGAGAAGAAAATTATCTAAGGAATGTGACGAAGGTATTGAGAAATTGCCTTCACGTATCAATGACATTGATAATGAATGTGGTGTGATAAGAAATGAAAATTGTCAGCGTGTGTGTATTGTAGACGGACAAATAGTTGCTGAAAACAGTTCATCTACTCTCAAAGATGAAGATAGTAGTCACAGAGACACCTTCCTTCCGCCTTCTTTTCTAAAGCAGAGGAAACGTCGGCA
>CM067369.1:18790908-18886352 GCA_034401795.1 Chaetoderma sp. LZ-2023a | reverse complement strand
AGGAAACGTCGGCATGATGATCAATACGATGGCGCCGTATCAAAGTGTACCATGCTATCTCCGACTAGGCTGAACTCTGTTGTTATTTCAGAGATAGATATTAGTGATAGTGATATGCACATGTATATTCGATCTGATAAAGAGATAAGTGACAGGAAAGATGCTGAGGATGTTCTCAAATCTATTGAATAGAACGTTGTATCTATAGTCCAGGTACTTAGTAACACTAACACTAGAAATTGACTAGGGCTAGTATAAATTGTAACTGACCAGCTACATTTCTCATCTACATCTGTAGCAGAATATAATGGTCACTCATGGCACATCCAGGTTAATTTCAAGCCCAAGCCATAGATTGAATGCAGCTTATCCCTAAAGACTATATCACAGATACTTAATTACACGTTGTGACTAGAATTTTAGTTGTGCACTGCCACACGGATAATACCCTGTCCAACCGCAATATATTTTTTCATTAGGGTTCCAAACTGAAATCTGTGCATCTCATGCTGTGCGTGTCCTCCATGCTAAAATTGGTGTACCTGGGACTCACTACTATGACCTAGACTATACTGGAGGGAGATACTGACTTACGTGTTTGCACTCTGACAATGCACTTAGTGACTCCATGACCTTGCATTCAAAGCAGCCATAATCAGTCATAATCTGAGGGGCATGGAGGGCTTGTGTCAAATCTGGTGATTCTAACTTCTTACATTCTAGGGTTATGCCCAAAAGTTCTGGTTTGTACGTGACCTAGATATTTGATGCTTTTGACCTGAATCTCATAGAACCTCTAACCATGTATGAAATGAATGGATGCGCCAAATTTGGTGATACTACATGTGCTCCAGATTTGTCACAAAAATGTGTTTTCTGCAATGCATTTAGTGACCCATGACCTAGATATTTGACCGTTGACCACTCAACATTTTTGCTTAGCCTACAATATGAAAAGATATGCCAAATTTAGTGATTATGCCTTCTTGGACTCTGATGATATGACAGGGATAAACAGAGACAGAGAGCATGGTAATACGCACATTGGCCTTTGGTGGCATGGGTATTTATGATGGTCCAATGCCAGATTTTGTGCATAAATCTATAAAACTAATTAGTATAATATAGAAATCCTAGAAAATTTCGGGGATTTCGTCAATTCACATATTGTGTGTGGATAACCTCCATAAGATCCCTTATTGGCCTTAGATAAGAATCACAGATGCTGCTCATGTCACAGGATAGTACTAGCCCTGCCAAATTCTTACCTTGGGATCCCTTAGCTTCAATCCGTGTTTGTATGTGATATTTACAATTTAAAATATGCTGAACAAAGAATTGATTGTCTCACTATATTTTGCCAAATGACAAAAATCCCTTTGTCAATAAATATATATACTGATTTCATAATTCTCTATTGGTCCAGATTTGTCAATGTTTTCTTAGTAAATGTCTCTCTGTATGTTAAAACTATTTTTGTCGGGCCCTGCAAGTGGAAGATGACTAGAGTCAACTCTGTGATCCGAATGGCATCCGAAAATTAGATAGAATGTAAAAGTTGATCAAAATCTGAAGTGGCCATGCACAGGCTCATCGTTTGAAATTTGGTAAACTTTCATAAAGTCTTCTGTTGGCCTGCAAGTGTTGATTTCTCTAGACCATTGCAGAAGCCGGCGTTGGCCCTTACAGGTTAAATAACAAAGTATACATATGCTTTCTAACGTAGGCTCATCTTATGCTTGCACGATTTCACGATTTAATTGAAAATGACGATTTTGAAAAAATCTCGATTTTCTACGAAAAAAATTGAAAAATCGTGAAAAATTTAGCAGACTATAAGATTTTAAAACTCACCATTCAACAATAAAAGAATACAGTTATAATCCATTCACGCATGTATCCATTGTGTTTTTTCTGTTCACTACATGCAAGTCCTAATCAAAACACACAGCTCTATGGTAAACAAGCTAACAATAGTGAGGTAACACCTTTGTCATTGAGAAAACCAGCTAGTTACTCCATCGAGTCGGCATATAATTTTCTTTCTTTCGCTGCAGACCCCGAGTCTGTCGTGAAATACCAAGTATATACATAGTTGCAGTGTTAGGCGATAATCACTGAACGTAATTCTTTTTAATTCTTTTAGCAAGTTCAGGCTGTGTACTCATTTTTCCATTTTGATTCGGTTGTCATGCCTAATTAAAGAAAATAACGCAACAGCATTCCAGATTGTTGTATTTTGAACTGCGTGTTCTGTTGATTACTCTTAAATGTAAATCATACATTCTGAAAGCAACTATAAACTGCACTATAGGACAAGTTTACGCCATTACTATCGTAGCTACTCAAAGCTACCATCCTATGTATATGGATTGTGCAGTATCTCTCCCTCCCTCCCCCCCCCCCCCCCCCCCCCCCCCCCCCCCCCCCCCCCCCCCCCCCCGGGTACTAATATTAGCGTCTTCACGCTACTCGGGTACCGTAATGACCTAAACTCAAAGGAGGCTATAAGTGAAGCCGAAACATAGTGATTTATATTTTTTCTGGACGAAATTTGATGTCAAATGTTGATGAAATGAACGTTTATTAAACTATACACAATACATAGTTCAACCAGTTTAACTAGATGCATTCTATGGTAGTAGGCTCTAGACCTATTCAGAATTTTGATTGATCAATTTTTTGGGTGAAAATCTGAGATTTTATGAAAAATCTACCGAAATGGTCAAAATACTACTCCTTAGCTGCTTGACATATTTCAACCAAATTTGACTAGATGCATTCTATGGTGGTAGGCTCTAGAACCTCTTCAGAATTTTGATTGATAAATTTTGTGGGTGAAAATCTTAGACTTTATGAAAAATCAACCGGAAATGGTCAACATGCTATTTCTCCTTAGCCGCTTGACATATTTCAACCAAATTACACTAGATGGATTCTATGATCATAGGCTCTAGATCTTGTTTTCAGAATTTTGATTGATCAATTTTTTGGGTGAAAATCTTAGATTTTATGAAAAATCAAGCTGCGTGACATATTTCAACCAAATTTGACTAGATGCATTCTATCGTGGTAGACTCTAGAACTTCTATTCAGAATTTTGATTGATACATTTTTTGGGTGAAAATCTTAGATTTTATGAAAAATCTACTGGAAATGGTCAAAATGCTACTCCTCCTTAGCTGCTGGACATATTTCAACCAAATTATACTAGATGCATTGTATGGTGGTAGGCTCTAGAACTTTTATTCAGAATTTTGATTGATCAATATATTTTGGGTGAAAATCTGATTTTATGAAAAATTTACCGGACATTGTCAAAACGCATCTCCTTCTTAACCATTTCAAGGATTTCAACAAAATTGTGCTGGAATGATCCTATGTGAGTAGGCTCCAGATGCTGTAGTCAGAATTCTGATTGGTCAATCTTTTGGGTGAAAATAATGATTTTCTAATGAAATATTTACTGGAAATTGTCAAAACACATCTCCTTAACAGCTTGGCAGATTTTAACCAAATTTGACTTTGATGATCCTACAGTGCTAGAATCTGGACTTTCTATTTAGAATTTTGATTGGTCTATTTTTCCAGTGGCCATCTGTTTAATGTAAAGATTCATGTATATTTAAATGCAAATGTTTCAAATGCTAATGGTCCAGGTGAGCGTCACAGCCCCTTGGGCCTCTTGTTTCAACTTGTTCTAGAAATTCCAAGTCCCAGTTTTCGTGACTTGTTTATACTTTTGGGAATGTGGACCTACGATTTAGTCGAAAATCGCAATTTTTTTATATAAATCAATCGTGATGTTTCAAAGCAAAAGTCGCGCAAGCCTAGATCATCTATGAATTGTGTTGTGCTACATCAGGTTAATTTAGGTCAAGAAAATCTAAATATGTGTTTATTGAATGCCCATTTGCAGGACAAGAGAAGACTGCTTTTGAAAGTGTACCACTAGAATGTCTGGCTTGGTTATCGAGCCAGCTATTCCAGTGCTAAAATTGAAAAAATAGTCTCTTGGCCTGGAAATGGACATCCATAACCCTTAACACTCTGATGTCAGAATTTAAAATTTTCAAATGATGTTAAAAGATGAACTGGTGTACATTTTTCAACAAATTGTTGAAAAATGTGCACGCGTTTCTTTGCTATTGACAAGGTAAAAGACAGAATATTGACATCAGAGTGGTAAGGGCCATTGCAGAGTCTGGTTTTGGATGGTGTCACCATGAAAAAGGGGTAAGACACCTGTTTAATCCGTAAATAAGTGATTCAATACAAATTGCCTGTACATGTAATGGATGAATCAACTTTTAGCTATGCCCTCCTGCCCATCTCCAGCTAAGCTCCGTCCATGCTGTGCTAAGTTTGCCCATGTTGGGATCTATCGAACCCGGAAATCCCTGAATCTGTTTCCAGAAAACTCCCAGTAAGCGTTTCAATATTTTGAAACTAATTTAACCCATACCACTCTGATGCCAAAATTTTAAATCTTCAAATTAAATTTAGATGAATTGGTGTTCATTTTTCAATAAATTTGGTGGAAGATGGGTCTGTCATAGAAACCAACATCGTCCACCAAAATTGTTGAAAAGTGTACACCAGTTTCTTTGCTTTGAACACAGTAAAAGATAGCATATTGACACCAGAGTGGTAAGCGTTAACTGGGTGCTGCCTACTGCCTAGTGTTTTGCATGGTGGCTGGAAGGGGCTATTCAACAGCATCCAGGCACATTAGTTTCAAAATATTCAACAGAATGGTTACTCGGAAGTAGACATACATTTTGTACTTTGTACACATGACAGGATATTAAAAGTTCCTGATGGACTCCGATATATATGGCATTCATAACGTATTTTAATTGTGACATCAGCCTACCTGTAACGTAATTGATTGATGTCATCTACTTGACTGACAAATTGGATTCCTCTATAAAGCGTGGCTTAGTCTTCTGTTGGCCTTCAAATGGACATTGAATAAACACATTTTGATTTTCTTGCCCATTAAAGGGTCACGTCTGACTAAATCAGATAGATTGTACAATTTGTTGTGTGATCCAGACATTGGTACATGCTGTACAAAAAATTGTACAATTTCTCTGATTTAGTCAGACGTGACCCTTTAATGGGCAAGAAAATCAAAATGTGTTTATTCAATGTCCATTTGAAGGCCAACAGAAGACTATTTTTTGAAATTTATCGCTGGAGTGACTGGATCGATAACCGAGCCAGTCATTCCATTAATAAATTTTCAAAAATAGTTTTCTCTTGTTATGCAAATGTACCTTTCTCAAGACCACTGCGAGGCTGTTTTTGGCTGATATGAGTGTTAAAGGGTTCATCAGACTTAAATAGCAATGTGATCAGTTTTGGAAATTGTTTCTTTCTATTAAAGCTCAATTTGTAATGCTATTTGTATTACATAATTACGGATTTCCATAGGGAAGTTTTTTTTGCAAAAATCATTTTATTACCCTGCCATTAGTATTCTGATGCATGTCAGAAACTGACGTTCGTAAGCTGGTTCATGCGATACAGATCTATATTGATTTACAAATAAGGGTTCAGTGTTACTGGCTATGTGTAATTGTGTGTTTATCAATATGTAATAAAACATTTTACCTACTTCACTTTCATACTGACTCACTTATATTAGCTCACCTTGCCAGAGTGGCCAAGTGATCTTACGCCATGGTGACCATCCATCAACTTTAAAACGTATCTCCTCATAAACCGCTTGGCAGATTTTAATCAAATTTGGCTGGAAGGATCCTATGGTGGTAGGCATCAGAACATGGATTCAGAGTTTTGATTGGTCAATTTTCTTTCGGTATCCATCTTGGATTTTCAGAAGCTTTTCCAGAAATGCTTGAAAACACTCCTTAATTGATGGCCCGATATAAAAAAACCTCAGTTGGCAAGTTCCTAGTGTGGGACGTTTTGACACTTATAATGAGAATTTTGATGATCAATTTTTTCAGTAGCCATCTTGGATTTACCAAAATATTTCTTAAAATCTTAAATTGGGTGAAGAGGGTCAGGACGAGATACTTTTTATTTGGCGGCCATCTTGGAATTCTGAAAATTTTCCTGAAATCCTTTAAAATGTATATCCTAAACCACTGGCCAAATATTAACCAAATTTGGCTGGAAGCATCCTATGGATAAAGGCTTCAGAATTTCTCTTCAAAATATACTTGTAAAATTAAATTCTTTGTATTTTTGTCCAGAACCCTTGTATTTCTAGCAAAATCATATACATTATTTACATGTGAAATTTCTACTTGAGGTGCTAGTGTCCCAGGCCATATAGGTCTCTTGGACCTCTTGTTAATAATAAATATGCCAATGTGTATTGAAATCACAAATTTTTTTCAAGCTCTGCACAGAGTGGAAGATGTATTGACTTGGGGATCTAAATGGCATGTGGCACCATGGTGTCTGTGTCATGTTAGTTTTTCAAAATGCCCTGATGGATCGAGATGTGGAGCCCCAGCCCTCTATTATTACTAAATTATTTCCACGCATGTGGTTACTTCTGCTCCCATTTTGTACATGCACATATTGTATGAGCAGTATGTATGATTACTGTATTCTCCTTCGATCAATACTCACCATTCTATTACTTCTGATACAAGCTATCCTGGATAGCTGGGCCCTAGGACTATAGACTTAGTAAGCTTTACCGGCTCCTGGAATCGGGTACTCGGCTCCCAACTACTGAGTACCCATTTGCCATGAAGCTCATTCTTGTTTGCATAGCAACAAGAGCTACATGCTTTTTTGCAGTTCTGTTCATATTACAATATAACTTATATGAAACTTTTGTTTGGTTTCACACATAATTTCCAGAAAATAATAAAGATTATTATACATTAGCTGGATAGAGGTTTATCAAAGTTTACATTGAAAGTAATAGGCCTATGACATAACTTCGGTGGCGACAAGCGCCTTTTCCTCCTTTTTGGCACCCCCTTAAAATATGGCGCCCTTGGCAGTTCCTAGTTCTCTTATGCCTTGAGCCGGCCATGGATTAACCCATTAATGGTCAATATGATGATTATACAATTTTAGTGAATGGTCATTTTCGGGCCAAGTGAAAATCATTTTTGACGCTTTATTACTGGAATGACTTGAGTGACTGAGGGGTAAGGCGGTGAAGAATGAGGAAGATGGTGCGGGTTGAAAGAGCGGGAGAAATGAATGAGTGAGTGAATGTGTAAAGGGCTGGGGGTGGGTGAGGGACAATGACATTCCGGTGGTAAATTTCAATTTTAGTCTTCGTTTAGCCTGCAAATGGACATTGACAAAGAACGTTTATTATTTTCTTGCCCAATCTTGGTCATTAAAGGGTTAACTAATATTGGGTCAGTAGTTTTAAAGAACTGCTATGGATACAAAATAAACACAAAAATGGACAGGCAGACTCAAATAGCATATCTGCCTTCCCAGAATGCAAGCGAGGGTAATAATACTATGATGGAAGATAAATATTATGGGTGTATTCACGAAATGTAAAATAACACAACAATATTTCAGCATACAATGTTTAATCAGTGTCTTAACAATAAAATGAAACATTAATTTAGCGAGTCTTATTACAAGAGCAATCAGATATTGCAGACATATTGTCACATTTTCCTGAGATTTTGCGCATGATGCCTAGTTGTGTAATCCTAGTGTATGATTACACCATTTCATGGATTAATAATTGAGCCAAATCAGAACAGTTATCCATAGATCCAAAATTTCAACTGATCCAGATCCGATTTTTATCAGGATCACGAGCAAAGTCTGGAAATTCTCTTTGATAGATACAAATTATTGATTGCAATCTCTGATAATTAGGAATATTGCACTAATATATAGGTATAAATAAACAGGTAAATAGTGTTCATAATAACAAGTTCCAGTGATGAATTGCACCACTGAAGCTACCACTGCCCCCCCCCCCACACGTTCACACATTGCTTTAAGGTTTGGTGAACATGAAACATAGGTCACATTGACTATTGATATGCAACACAGCTATATTCTAAGATGTAGTAATACACCAAGTTTCATGGCCAATGTGGCTTGATGTTGAAATTACAGGTCAGATAAAAATTTCATGAGATTCAGTGAAAAGTAGATCAACCCAAATACCTTTTGATATGCAAATCACCTGTGGTATAAAATTTTGGTGAGAATAAAAATTTACATGTATGTGATAGGTATATAGCAACTACACACACTGGATCGCATCAGCATCAATCACGCAGACGGCAATTCTGCTGGTCCAGAAGATACAGTTGATAGGCGGCACAGCTTTACATTAGCCCTTTAATGGCCAAATTTGGGCCCAAAAAATGTAATATTTTCTTATTGATTGTCCATTTACAGGCCAAGAGAATAGAATTTTTGAAAATGTATCACTGGAATGACTGGCTCGGTTATCGAGCCAGTCATTCCAGTGGTAAATTTTCAAATATTTTATTCTCTTGGCCTGTAAATGGACATTCCACAAGACCACGGCAGAGGCCAGTATGACCATTAAAGGGCTAAGATGCATTAATACAGCACATTTGTTAATCATTTGTGAAAAAGATGTTAAACTACTGCCTGGACAAAAATAATACAGAAAGTGATTACTATACACTTCTGCTTTTGTATCATCAATGTTACTATTAATATACAGCTTAAACATTTAACCCTCAAATTTGTTGAAGAAAATTTCAATTTCCTCATAAAAATGTCAATTTACAGACCAAGAGTATTTTTGAAAATTTACCACTGAAATGACTGGCTGGTTATCGAGCCAGTCCTTCCACTGGTGAATTTGAAAAAATACTCTTCTCTTGGTCTGCAAATGGACATTTCTCGAGACCAGTGCAGAAGCCGTTTTTGGCAGATGACTGTTAAAGGGTTAATCAGTCACATTTGTATGTTTTATAAACTGGTCTATCTGTTGAGGCAGACACTTGCTACTGCACAAGAAAGTTTTATTCTCAGGGGTGATATACAGATTTAACAAACAAAATCACATGACCAGGTCTCAGGGCATTGGTGCAACCGTGTCCATCTCTTTGGGGTATTGCTCTACTTTTGATCAGAAACAAGAGGCCCAAGGGCCTGTGGCGCTCACCTGGACCATTAGCATTTGAACCATTTGCATTTAAATAGATATGATGGATCATTTCCGGAAAATCCAAGATGGCCACCCAAAAAAATGGCCAATTAAAATTCTGATTGGATGTTCTAGAGTCTACCATGATAGGGTCATTCTAGCCAAATTTGGTTGAAATATGTCAAGCGACTAAGGAGAAGCAACGAATTGACAATTTCTGTTGATTTTCACCAAAAAATTTCTCAATCAAAATTCTGAATAGAATTTCTAGAGTATACCACCATAGAATCCATCTAGTGAAACTTGTTTGAAATATGTCATGCAGCTAAGGAGGAGTAGCATTTTGACCATTTCCGGTAACTTTTCCATAAAATCTCAGATTTTCATCCAAAAATTGATCAATCAAAATTCTGAAAAGAGGTTCTAGAGCCTAGCACCATAGAATACATCTAGCCAAATTTGTTGAAATATGTCAAGCCCCTAAGGAGGAGTAGCATTTTGACCATTTCCGGTAGATTTTTCATAAAATCTAAGATTTCCACTCAAAATATTTACGCAACAAAATTCTGAATGGAAGATCTAGAACCTATGACCATAAGATTCTTTCAGCCCAATTTGGTTGAAATCGGTCAAAATTCTAAGAAGAAGCAATTTGACAATTTCTGGTAAATTTTTAATAAAATCAGTTTTTCACCCAAAATATTTACGAATCAAAGTTCTGAATGGAAGTTCTATAACCTATGACCATAGGATCCTTTCAGCCAAATTTGATTGAAATCGGTCAAAAGGGTAAGGAGAAGAAGCAATTTAACCATTTCCGGTAAATTTTTAATAAAATCTAAGATTTTGACCCAAAACATTTATGAATCAAAATTCCAAATGGAAGTTCCGGATCCGAGCACAATAGCATCCTTTGACCAAAATTTAGTTAAGATTCGGCTATTGGTTAAGGAGGAGTACCGTTTTAAAGCAAAAGTTGATGGACGACGGACGGTCGCCACGGCATACGCTCATATTTTTACAGTGAATCTCTATTTCAAGCCAATTAGACTCATTATTGTATCGCTACTTTTTGTTAGATCGATTGCGAGGCCGGCGGATGTTTTCGAACAAAATTCCATGATTTCTTTTTTCACAATTCGATCAGTGCCTTAACCCTTTAACAGTCATATCAAACAAAAACAGCTTCTACAGTGGTCTTGAGAAATGTCAATTTGCAGATCAAGAGACTATTTTTGAAAATTTACCACTGGAATGACTGGCTTCAAAAATAGTCTTCTCTTGGTCTGCAATTTGATATTTTCTTTGAAAGAGGTTACATTTTCTTGAAAAATTCAAGGTTTAAAGGGTTAAGATAGAATAAACTCATCAGTGGAAGAAGTTATCATCAGAATAAAGCATATTTATTACATTATAAACAGTATAGTTTATATAATATAATATATATATATATATATATATATATATATATATATATATATATATATATATATATTTATATATATATATATATATATATATATATATATATATATATAGGTTATTGCATCATGCCTGTAGCTCTGAAAGGATGAACCCTTTGAAAGCTAACTCCTTCAAAGCTAACTCCTAGGATCTCAATTGTAAGACAATCATACAGGAAGCCTGTTGCATATTTTGTTATTAATTTGACCAGAGGCTGTCTGCTGCCAGTGGAAAGAACAGCGCTCGGTAAAATTAGTTTCAAAATAATCAACAGGATAATTCTTAGAGCACAAAGGATTTTTGGGTGCAAAGGGTTAACTCTTTAACCAAAAATGGCTTCCGCAGTGGTCTTGAGAAATGTCCATTTGCAGACCAAGAGAAGACTATTTTTGAAAATTTACCACAGTCATTCCAGTGGTAAATTTTCAAAAATAGTCTTCTCTTGGTCTGCAAATGTACATTTTATGAGAAAATTTAAATTTACTTAAATAAATTCAAGGGTTTGAATTAATAAGCTAAGGAATATAAATATACAAGTGTGAGAGCATATGTGCATCCGCGTAGATCCAACTAGCGGAGCAGACAGAATTATCTTTAACATCAAGATAACTGACTAGATATTTCCCTCAGTAAGTGATCAATCATATCCACACCCGAGCACATGTTAATATGGCAGTAGAGTAGACACCTTAACCTTCCCATCCTGAGAGCCAGTCAGACATACACGTGTGTCCACTGATGGTGACCAGTTCACGGTAGTGATTGGTGACTTGTGTCCTTTCAGGTCCATCACACGAGCCAAGCCTGGTGCTGTGTCAGTTAACTGAAAGTATAATAGAATCCAATCTGTTTCTCAAATATATGACTTCTTAATAAATCACGTCACATATATGCTGACATCACATTCAAAATACGTAATGAATGACGTAGCTAAGTTCGTCGTGAACTTTTAAAAGTTTGTCAGTTGTACGAATTGTATGTCTACTATTTAATAAACATTATGTTGCATATTTTGAAACTAATTTGACTGGGCGATAGGCAGCAATAGCACACAGTCAAATTAGTTTCAAAATATTCAACAGCTTACCTGTAGTTACCTTGAAATTGGAATTCAGGTCGATAAATCGAGCTCGACACGGGCAGAGCATGGGCAAAGCTTAGCTAGAGATGGGTAGTTCATAGCTAAAAGTGGATTCATCCATTGGTGTATGCCTTGAATTATAACACATTGGATGTTCATTACTTTAGGATGTTAGTACTGTTATCTTGAGTAAATTACACATATATCATACAGGAATCCAGGATGATGATCATAGTAAGGAATTGTGACTACTACTTTACGATACACAATACAAATATCCAATGACATATTATTGTTAGGCTATGCTGTTGGTCATGTTAAATCTTCATTGATAAAAGGTGTGATACTTGTGCAATAAGTTACCTTATAACCGGGCTCTATGGTGAGCGGCCATAGCTTTTAATCTTAGCAGTGTAGGAAGTTTTCAGATGAATTGTATGCCGGCCTATCTGTTATTTATAATATAATACCTTTACAATCAAAGTGATGTACATCAATGTTTCTAATTAGTTTCGATCAGCAATTAGTATAGGTCAGTCGGAGGGTTGTTCGGTCTGTCCAATTTTTGACATATCTGACAAAACTACCTAAATCTAAATAATGGATTAGTTTTGCTACGACTACATTTAGTACCTATTACTACATCAGACAAGCCATCTAATATGTTGTAAATGACACCACGTAAATGCGAGGCATAGATCATTATGGCAAATACTACACACCTGATATATCATACCACCAGATTGTGCACGCATAGATCATTATGGCAAATACTACACACCTGATATATCATACCACCAGATTTTGCACGCATAGATCATTATGGCAAATACTACACACCTGATATATCATACCACCAGATTTTGCACAAGTAAGGACATATGTGCCTTCTGGATCAAAGTCAAACATCCTTCCCCGTGGCAGTTCCTTAGAGCCTGGCACCGGCTGACACGCTCCAGCATGTAGAGAAAGATCTGTCATTTTTGTACCACATTTGTTTATACTCCATTGGGTGAACTATGAAAGAAATAGTGCAAGTTGAAAGAATTTTACAATAGACCCTTTCGATGGTGAAATGTTAAAAGTCAAGAAAATCTAAATATTAGCTTATTGAAGGTTCATTTCCGGGCTAAACGAAGATTACCTTTGACAATTTACCACTGGAATTACTAGCTCTGTTATCGAGCTAGGCATTTCAGTGGTAAATTATCAAAATAGTATTCTCTTGGCTTGTAAATGGACATTCCCCAGAAGCTAGTTTTGGTCAGCTTGGCCACTAAAGAGTTAAATACCGAAATCAGAGTATTTCAATTTCAAAATAATGATAGATGAAAGCTGTTGAATATTGCTTGAATACACATGACGACATATTTTAGGTCAAAAGGTCAAAGTCACCACTGCTAAAATTAAAGTTTTCTTTGCTACTCAATAAACCAAGTGCTACCACACAGATTCTGATCAGGTTTGCTATATGCCTTGGTTAGAGAAATACAAATATTATCTTTGTGATCTAAATGTCAAGGATACATTCCATTGCCAAACAAGGTGTCGCAATGTGTCAGCGTGCATGCACACGCAAGCACACAGCCTCACCTGGAACATCAGTATTTAAATCAGAAAATGGAATAACCTAGTGTAGAAAAGGTCGCTCAGAATGACCATTTACATAAATGAGAGTTGTCTGGAAAAGGTAGTCCAGAGTCTATTGGCTCTATATTATTAGAATGCCTCTATGTATAAATATAAGTGAATAGTAACCTTATTATCAGCACCCATGCTATAACAGGATGTTTCATCGGAGCTGAACTGTACACCGACTACATCTCCACTGTGCGCTGGCCACTCAGCAATACAACTGCTCTGGTTCCAGTCTAAGAAATAAGATACAAGTGCATTACATAGAGAATTCTCTTATTCTCTATTCATTATGTATACAGTATTTGTGGATGCTATTTATTACATTTCTCAGGCAGCAACAATTTTCATCTAAACTGTTTACAAAACATCAGGCTTCATATGCAACAAGCTTGAAACCTGGTTTTGAGAATTTAACATGAAATGGTCTTGTACACCCCCGCACTGCCTCACGTTTAGTCATGGCAGAACGGTCACACTGCAAGCCACCAGACAATTTCAATGGGCAATAACTCCGGACCTGATGATTATTTTGAAAACAATTTGACTGAACACCAACAACTTTCAGTCAAATTGTTTTCAAAATATTCAGCATATCCACAGTTAAGCCCCAATGGGAAATATAGTGTGCAGAAATCGAGCAGTCAACCAGTCAAATGACTTACTGCCAAAGGTTATGCAAACATTCTTTTGAATAATGCTGGCGTATGTGGCTATTCATGAAATATAAAGCAATTTTCGCCATCAAAATACATCAAATACAAAAAAGCCAAAATGACCTAGAAACGCTGAATTTTGATTGGTTGATGGCGGCCATGTTTTTTAATGAACAAACTTCCCTTGAACAAACTTGAAAGGTGCTTGGTCCCTAAGCATATTTACAAAATTTCAGCTCTATCCCTTTAGCGGTTCAGGAGTTGTTTTCGCGAAAACTAGGTCATCCAAGATGGCCACCAAGCAAATCGACCAATCAGGTTGCCGTGAACAAACTTGGGTCTACCGCTGCCACAGATGATGCGTTATGAGGTTTGAATCAATTCCTCCAGCGGTTTCTAAAAATCAGCCATTTTGGCCGACGGCCATCTTGGATTTTGACCGATCCGCTTCGTTTGAACAAACTTAGATCTCTATGCCCTATGAATGCTTCCTCCGAAATATAATTGAAATTGGCCCAGTGGTTTTTGAGAGTTGTTTAAAGAATTCCCCATTGCTTTACAATGGGAGACTATGGCGGGAAAACAAACCAAGATGGCAGCCAAACTGTTTATCTGACAGTGTCGAAAGTGGGATATTTGAACTCATCACACGGATAAGCATATATAAAGCAATTTTCGCCATCAAAATACATCAAATACAAAAAAGCCAATATGACCAACAAACGCTAAATTTTGATTGGTTGCTGGCAGCCATGGTTTTTAACGTACGAAATTGCCTTGAACAAACTTGAACGGACCTTGGTCCCTAAGCATATTTATCAAATTTCAGACCTATCCCTTCAGCGGTTCGGGAGAAGTCATTTTCGCAAAAACTAGGTCATCCAAGATGGCCGCCAGGCAAATAGGCCAATCAGGTTGCCTTGAACAAACTTGGGTCTACCGTTGCAATAGATGATGTGTTATGAGTTTTGAATCAATTCCTCCAGCGGTTTCGGAGAAGATTTTTCAGTGTTTCTAAAAATTGGCTAGGCCATCTTGGATTTTGGCCTAGGCCATATTGGATTTTGGCCGATCGGCTTCATTTGAACAAACTTGAATCTTTATGCCCTAGGGATGCTTCCTGCCAAATATAATTGAAATCGGCCCAGTGGTTCTTGAGAAGAAGTCATTTTAAAGGAAAAGTTGATGGACGGACGGACACACGACGGACGGTCGCCACGACATAAGCTCACTTGGCCTTTCAGGCCAGGTGAGCTAATAATATTACAATCAGCTATTTATGCAGAAATCTAATCAATCAAAGTGTGTTGAGAAATAGCTTTTAGTGATACAGATCTGTATCCTCAACCCATAAAGGAAAGAGGGTACTGTGTTCATGTGCGTGTGTGCATGCGTGCGCACACATGGACGAATGCTTGCGTGTGCATGTCTTTCTGGAGCTGTATCTAAAAATTTACTCATCGGATTTGGCTCAAATTTAATACAATGCAGGCTCCTGCAAAGACAATTTCCAGATGCTGGTCATGATCTGCATTAATAAACCTGGATATGGATCAAATCACGATGTGGATCTAGGGATATTTCGTAAGATTTGGCTCAAATTTTAACACAAGTATTCCACAATGTTCATTATCATCCGTAAAGAAAACTGGGAAAATCTTACAATGTGACAACGATGGGAAGGTCATGGTTTGCTCTGATTGCTCTTGCTTTAAATGTGTCTTGTTTATTAGCAGGGATGGGTACTAGTAATATGTAATAGTAATAGGTTATTACAGCGATTTCCATGTAATAGTACTTAATAGTAATAGAAATAGATCATTAATTTTACAATGTAATAGTAATAGATTGAAAAGTAATAGGTAATAGCCTATTACTTGTCTATTACAGGGGTATCTTATATGCTCAGAATACAAGCCACACAATTCTGCTTCCACATATTTTTAATATATGTAACAAACAGAATGAAACAACCAAATAGGGTATCTGCTGTTTAACTGTTTAATTCTGAAGGTCTCTGTGAGTGTTGAACTGTTATTCTTGTAAGCCAACAACAGTTTGCAGCAAGACCATAGGCAGCAACAGCTTCCAGTCAAATTGGTTTCAAAATATTCAATATAATATTTCTTGTATTGAATCTTATACTCCAGAGTTTCAGAATCAACAGGTTAACCTTTCACCGATGAAACACTCTTTCTATCAATTTCCAAACAACTCAGTTATTAGTGCCTAAAACTAAAGCTAAATGTTGGGTGCAAATGCAGATTAGCAACCTCAGAAATTTCAACCACTTCTATCACGCATTCTCTTTGATCTGTCACAAGAATAAGACTGTCTGGTTTTAACTTTCAGTATCCCAATTCCATTTCCCCGATAAGTAACCTGCCTAGACATAGTATTTGTCTTAATGGTGTTGTTGTCACTGACAGCAACGGATTACAGCAGTCATTTTCATAATTAGCACCTGTAATCTTGCTAGTCATATCATGTTAACTATTTCAATGACAAATTTCTGATAAAATAAATGCTAAATGAAATAAACTGTATATTATTAAATATTTTGAGATTAATATGACTGGAAGCTTTTGCTGCCTAAGGCAGCAATGGCTTCCAGGCATATTAATCTCAAAATATTCAACAGCTTTCATGTACATTAGCCTCCTAATTAAGATTCAGGCAATGTATCGGTGAAATGTTTAATTAATTAATTAATCCGGTCACTCACCAAAGAGTCTGATTATGCCATCTGCTCCGCCGGTTAACAATAGCTGTCCATTATGATTCAAGGCCATGCAGTTAATAGCGACCGGGCCTGGTGACAATGGCAAAGTGCTCTGATTCAAAGAACAACAGACCAATATACAGCATTAGACTTGCTTACACATTCTGCACCATTCAATGTCGCAAGATTTGTTGAAGATATTTTGAGCAACTTTATTGACAGTCATTGTTAGACTTAGACTCTCAATAAAGTTGCTTGGAATATCTTCAACAAATCTTGCACTATTGACTGCCCTGCTCCTTATTTTGAGAACACTGAATGAAAGCTGTTGCATTAACAATTTTCACTCAATTCATTATCACATCTTTGTCTAGTGACAGTTGTATGACAGCTGGTTATTTTGAGAACAATTTGATGGAATGCTGTTGCTGTCATAGGCAGCAACGGTTTCCAGTAAACGTGCTATTAATAAATTTTATTTCATTTGCACCATAGGAAATATGCAACACATATGGAACTGTGAAGAATAATAACTGTGTCCTGGATGCGGTGCCCAGGCCTGATAGGCGAGTGCCTATTTGCCTGTGGCCTCGCGTCCTTTAAATGCACCCATAGCCGGCATTGTTGATACCTTGTGATTCCATAGAGTGTAGTTGGTGGATCCAGTGCTGTTCTTTCAGCTTAGGCCACTTTGTAGAGTTGTGGTCTTGTGGATCAGAGGTCAGGACGTGATAATGCGAAATGGCATATCTGTCCTAGAGTGGCCCTGTAAGCTGAAATGTGGTTGAAACAGGGATTTCCTGAGCTGCCTTTCTATAGAAGTACACGTAGGTGATGCTTCTGAGGTGTTCTTTGATTCTGACACTGAAGGCAGGCAGTGTTCTCCTACAGACAGTTTTTGGCATTTTTACAGGACAATAGGTAGATGACATTGCAAGTTTTGCAGTTACCGATTATCCTGCATTTATTGGAATAGCGCATGTGGTGGCTTTGGAAAAAACATGTTTTGATCAGATATTCATGCAGATGTTGCAGTTTCTAGTTGTACATGCGTCAAAGGTAGCTGTCCGAATTTCTTTTTAATCCAGGCACTGAATGTCTCCTCACTATTAACTTGCATGGCCAGCTGGGATCGCTTCCTCAGGTGGAGAGGCACGGTCGTGAGGGATAAATGGGTGTTGGGTGAAATGTAGGCATAGGCTAAGGTTTCTCAAGAAACCCTCGGTTGGAGGGTTCTCATTAGACTTCCTCCACACTGAAACTGAAACCTAGACCTTTTTCTAGCGTTTTGATTGTGACTTCATCAAGGATGTATTCTGAGTGGTTTACTACAAACTTGGAAGAACAAACTTGGTGGCTACGCATATAGTTTTGTCAGGATCGTGTTCCTCTGAGGGAGTCTGTGCTTGCTGATTGTGCAAATGCTGTTTCTAGAACACTAATTTCAGTCAAGTCTTCGTGCTTTTTGCACAGGTCTCGTCTAACTTTTTCGCGGTTCATTTCAGGTGCATTAACATTACACGTTACATTTTTTACACTTCTCTGAACAAGTGTGAGATAATGCTACTACTTTGCGCCGGATGATTGTTATAGGCTGTTTTTACATAAAACGAACATCAATGAGGGGGGTGAGTAGGTGGCTATTTACACTGGTCATGTGATGATAAGTTAATTGATAATAGATCACATATGCCTTTGAATCATTTGACATCCTGACAATGTTTACTCAGTATTACTTCATCAGAGAACCACATGCCACTTTTACAAGGGATTCCTCTTCTTCTTTTCGTTTGCTGATCATACCGCCAGTCCTGTAAGTGACTATCGACATGATCATAAGCGTTAATTGCGTGGATCCTAGGGGTGCACGATTTTTCAATTATTCGATTAATTGCGATTATATAATTCAAAATGATCGTGGACGATTATAAAATGAAATAATCGTATAACCGTCATGTTGAAATTTTTGTCAAGACACTTTTACGCTTGTGAAACTCTGCTCGCGTTACCAAGCATGGAAACAAACATCCGGCTATCAGCTGAATGTGTGAATGATTAAATAAACTAAATAAATAAATAATGATTTGTTTGTATTGACTCATGATTAGTTTTAGATGAATAGATTGTTAACTTGGTCGCTATTTGTCATTGTTGTTGTAATCACACACGCTTATCCCACGTTCCCCATTCTCTGAATAGTTATGTGTTAACGGGTTTCCCCAAAAAGTTCTAGAACTGATACCACGGAAATTCAGCGCATTTTCTCACGTACAAATTCTCACCGCCTACATCAATGTTTAATGTATACCTCAAAACATCACCGGGGAAGTGAAATTATTTGATTTGAGCGCCTAAATATTGCGTATCCTTTAATAAAGGTCGTTTAATACATCAAAATTAATCCACAATTTGATATAAAATGGGGTCGCGAAAAAAAAATACAAATCACGTGATTCGCCTCCAATTGAAGAGTTTATTTTAGAGCGAGTACTCGGATATAAATATTCTGGAATCGGGGACTCGGACCTCGGGAATTTCTATATATTATCATTGCGCGATAGGAACTACTGATCTGAATAACGGGTACCCGTTTGATAAACTCCCGTTAGTGTATAATATCTCGCGAGAACACGCCGCCTCCCATCTCAAAAGAGCTGCTGGCTCGCCAACTTTAGAAGCCGGCTATATTGTCGTTCGTAATAATTCAATTTGGATCATTTAATGTTGATCGGCGTTACAAAATTGATGCACATTTTCTCCCGTACTTGTTTGGTACATAAATTTAGTCTTAAAATATATTTATTAGGAAGCTACTTAATCACGCCAAGACTGTTTTAAGCGCATTTTAACTACAAAAGTGTGGAATAAACTTTATTATATCTTGAACATACGTGGCCTACTATTAGTATTAATCGAATAGGTGGTCGAGATTTACAAATCCGAGGCCTGTATTGACTTCTATAGGGGCCGGAAATGTATCAGGGCAGAGATCGGTCTGAAGTAGACACACCCTGTGACACGATTGTTATTATTATACACGCTATTCTTACAAATTATCTGCTGAGTTAGAGGGTGGGCTTCTAATACAGAGTTTTGCCGTTTTGAAACTGCTAAGAAATAATTGGAGCTCATATGTCAAAGTTAGGGGGTGGACTTCTATTAGAGCATAGGCTACAATTAAACGAAATACAGTCCCTTCCGTTTTCCGTCTAGAAAAATCTTGATACATTCCTTTGTTTGCAATCAGCAACTGGCGTATTCTGTCCATGTATGTATACCCATGTGCCTAACCCATAATCTTACAATCTGCAGTAGCATAATAACGTCCTCTAAGCAGCATTGACGTAGTTAATATAGTCCATGATTAATCGTATGATCGCGATTATTTTTCTTAAAATTATGAAAAGTGAATAATTGTGCAACCCTAGTGGAGCCATGTTTTATTAGAGTGCGCCGTGCGGCCTGGAACCTCCGTCTTCAGCACTCGAGGTTTCTGTCAGGGTTACCTCACCCTTACCTCCTTTAGTCGCCTCTTACGACACGCAGAGGATATGAAGGTTTATTCTAAGCCCCACCTACAGGGCTAACAAGGGATTCATTTCTAGCTATGCTGCACCCATTTCTAGCTAAACTCTGCTCCACTTTTGTGTGTGTTGGAATCAATTTAAAACTCTAAAGCCTGAATTCCCTGCATCTAGATTTCAAGGTAACTATATACATAAGCTCTTGAATATTTTGAGCTATATGCCATTTTGATTGTGACATCAACTAACATGTGATATAGCCAATTATGATGTCACATACTTGAGTGACAGATCAGATCCCTGCCATTGTTGAATATTCTGAAGTCACTTGCTACAGAGTTGACATCCTCTGCTTTGTGTAGGGCGCAACAAAAATTATGAATGTGCTACATACCAGCATTTTCATAGATTTCAGCTCCCAAGCCGTGAGTCTACCAATCTTGCCACAGGAACCATCACCACCACTGTTTGAGCGATATTTCTCAGCCACACCTGAGCAGATGAAATGTGTACCAACTGGATTGGCACACAAACCAACAATTCTAAAAATACAAACATGGATGATTTATAATTATTTCTAAATGTACAATTACTTAGCATATAAGGAAAGCCATATTAGATTGAACAACCCAGTAACCCATAACTTTTAATCAGTGGTGGATAAATTCCAGTCAAATTAGGTTCCAAATACCAAACACAACACAACATTATATTGTAAACTAGACTGGACTAGGTGCTGATTCACACCTTTATGCACTTAGTCACCACATGATGTAGGTATTTGACACCTTTATGCACTTAGTCACCACGTGATGTAGGTATTTGACCATGAGCTGAAACCCACAGTAATTCTAGCTCACTAGAATGGATGTGCCAATTTTGGTGATGTTAGTTTCATCCATTCCACAATTTGGGCCAAATATGCCTATTTCGGTATGAGAAACGTGACAGTGTGATTTTGTTATTTGACCCTTTTGACCAGAAACACTCTCTCCCATCCCCTCACTCACACCCCCCCACCCACCCCCCAAATCAGTGTGATTTTATGTACTAAATATGTTGCTTCTACATTCTTGTGTTCCGGTGACATGCTGCATACAAACAGAGAAACAGATTGACACACAACACAGACAGATGACAAAAAGGAGCCTAGTTATGTACATGTAAATTGCAGCCAATATTGGTACACTCAATGTACACACTTCTTGAAAGTGATTAGCTATGCTAAGCCCTTAGGGTCATTCCATACCAGATCACCCAGAATATAAAAATCTTCCCAGGTGACCATCTCTGATTTTTATTAAATTTCACCCAGATGCACAGATATGGAAATGATGCCTGCATGCAAAATTTCATTGCAAAATTCCAATTAGTTTTGAAGTTATGGTTGATTGATTTTAGGGGGCGTGGCACTTTTTTTTTTGCACTCGCGAATCCAGTGAGTGGTTTGGAAGGATCTTTAAACGTTGATAACTTTCTTAATATTGAAGATATTAAGCTGAAATTTGCTGTGCCACCTAATTGATGCATGAGGAGTCTGGAACTGAACGCATTTCCTGGATATCTCTGCCAGTTCCAGAGGTGGAGGACTCTAAATTTGGGCATTTATCCCTTCAAAAACAATTTTTATCAGATTTCAGTGAACCAGTACTTACTCTTTATCACAAACACTAAATGTAAGTTGTTTTGAAGCATGTACATATAGGTGTTGCTGTAGAAGAAAGCTTATGTGAATCAGATACAATATTAAAGTGTGGCAGGTGTCCACATAACAGATGAGAACAAAAAATCCGAAAATTTGGCCTTCATATTAGGGATGGTTTACCCATGTGGGCAATTACCTATCATCAGGAGCTTTGAATATGATTAACATACATATATTAGCTGTAGATGTACCAAGTTATAACCAAAATGAAGTGTTAAGATCATTTGTGCGGACTATGCAATTAATGTCTATTAACCGCAATAACCATAATTAAATGTTAGTAAATCATAGGAACGGATGATTGCACAGTGTGTTAAGTTTCTGTTAATATCCGTAACTGCTAGTGTTGTATTCTATTGTTTAACCACACTTAGCAGCCAGAGGGGACTCCTATGTGATCTCCCATTCACTGTTAATATCTTTCCATGCTATGAGATTATCATTTTTGCACCATTAATATTAACAAGTTTTCCAAATTGGATAGAAAATAATATTTCTGATGTCTGCTGACAGCCATCTGAGGCTGAATAATTAATACGATTCATGTAAGTTGACTGTTATTTAGAATTTCAAATGTTCATCATGTTCCTGGAAAGACTGAAGATTCTACTTCCAACCGTATCACTTATCAGCAATAAACATTGGGTCCATTAGTATCAGTCACCATGAAACACGTATTATACACCTGTGCAAAAGTTAAGCACCACCCTATTTTTACGCACATGCGAGGGTATATTCATTTGCTATGAAGAAAGCAATAGCATAAACATTTATGTACCCATCCATCTTAGTGCAAGAGGTAATAATGCAACTAGAGGAATGCTGATTATGATGGTGGGGAAACACTGTATGTTTTTGTTTGAACTTGAAAACGAGGCCTGAATATGGTTACGTTGACACAACTGACAACTATTGCCCTACAGTTGACACACGTGGCTAGATTGTCATTAATGGTGTCTGAAAACGAAGTTTAACATCTGTGCATGAGTTTGAGACTGTCATTATTAATACCGGGTATATCCACCTTGTGCCTGGATGACGGCATGGACACGACGTCTCATGCTGGTCACCAACCGACTGATACGCCATTGTGGTATTCGTTGCCATTCAAGATGGAGTGCGTGTGTTAATTCCTGTAGGTTCTGCACAGGAGGATCCCTCCTTCTCACCATGTTTCCCAGAATGTCCCAGATATGCTCAATAGGGTTCATGTCAGGGCTCCTTGCTGGCCATGGTAGGGTTTGGATGGCATTCTGGCGGAGGTATTCATGCACAGCTCTAGCACGATGTGGTCAGGCGTTGTCATCCATGAATATAGGGTGGGTTCCAGGTGCATGATTTACAAAATGAGGGACCACAACTCTATCCAGTATGGAATCTTGATATCTTTGTCCATTTAGTGTTCCAGGTACAGTCAACAGATCCAGCTTACAATCAAATGAGATGCACCCCCATATCAGAACGGAACCTCCACCAAATGGAACTTCTTCCATGATGTTACGTTGGTCGTACGCCGTGCGTCTGGACCTCCATACACGAGTTCGACCATCTGTGGCATGAAGCAGGAACCGACTTTCATCGGACCAGTGTACCCGTCTCCAGGATCTCGTTCCAGTGTCTTCTTTCGTTGCACCACCTCAGACGCTCCTCTTTGTGGTGTGCAGTGAGGAGAGGACGTCTGACAGGTCTCCTAGCTTTCATGCCAGCAGCATACAGTCTCCTTTTGACGGTAGACATTGACACTCTATTGCGCGTTTCCCATTGCTGGCTGAGCACTCTGCTGTTGGTGAATGGAGATCTCCTAACAAGGCGTACTAGGGCTCGATCATCACGGGCAGTAGTCTTCTTCGGTCTTCCAGATCTAGGCCTGTCCTTCACCTCGTTAGTTTGCCCATGTTTTGCAATCAAACGACTGATTACAGTATGGTTAATGTTCAGCTGTCTGCCAATCTCTCTGCATGACATACCAGTGGTATGCATGTCTATGATTTGCCATTTCACACGATCACTTAACCTTCGTCTTGCCATAGCGGTTCACAATCAAGAGCTAATTCTCTCTGTACAAATAAACCACGGTCATGAACACAAAATTCCTAATCTTGTCGCCTAAATCTGTATGTAATGTTCTACACCTCAAACTGGACTTTTACATAACTGAACACGTGTGCTGTTTCCCGCCACGCACGGACATCAAGCGGCGTGAAGTCATGCATGCATGTGCATTTCGTACTTGGAATTATGTCAGCTAACGCGGGGACCAAAAGTATGGCAGCCTAGTTGTACCATCATGTTTCTACGTTCTATTGTTTTTGCTGGTGCTTAACTTTTGCACAGGTGTATAGTTCAGACAATTATTCCAATTTTAGCTTAAAGATCCCCAGGAATGTGATAAATTTACTCAAAACTACATATATCTCTCGGTTTATATCGTTTGAACTAAATTAAAACAAAAATAGTGAGCAAAAGTTTTAAACATAGTTAATATTAATAAAATATCGATATTAAGCTCTCGTGAGCGATAACCCGGCACTTTGTTCTCAGATTTCTAACAGATGAAGAGCAAACCTATAATCTGCCTCCACTGGCTTGACCGGTATGGAACTAATAAAGCAATGTACCACGTTTCAGTTGAACATGTTGAAGGAAAACGAAAAAACATCCGGAAAGCTGATATATTTCATGTTTCCTAAGTTGAATCAAAAAAGCATCCGCTTTTGTTTCTACGAGAATTCTTAATACTTACCAGATGTACTATTATGATAATGTCTATTATCTAGTCTAGCTCAAAATAAACAATTAAAACTCCGCACTCTCCAGTAGAGTGCAAAGAAGCTACTACAACTTCTAACTTTGAAAAAATATCAGTATATCGACTAGATTTTCAAATTGGAATGAGTCTAATGTCTGGTTGACAGGATAAGAATACTCTTGTATCAGACTATTTACCTAAGCAGTCTGGTATTTCGACTGTAAGTAAATATATTTATAGTCACTTAATCTTTAATGTAAACACTCACCATTTTTGAGTGCTTGATCTTTTCTTGATCATCACAGGAGCTTGGCCCAATCCACGGTCGTACTCAGTCATGTGCATAGCGTTTGTTCAGTGTAGGCGGAAGACTTTAGTGATGTGTGCGAAGTAGTGGTCGGACGTGGCTTAGTTTAGGTTTGACAGATTGGCGACGGCTACCGGATTAAGTGAGCTGGAGATGTCGCGAAGGTAGAAATCAGTGAATGACGACTCGGCATGCCATTGTGCTACAGACATCACCTCCTCTAATGAGACACCCTTATAAAGGGCCGATGATGCTGCTAGTGCTCGGACCTGATGGGCATTCGCATGATCAATTTGCTTTCCTGTAGCGATTTTGTGTGACATCTTAATAGCGTCAACTATCCAAGGAGAAATAGTATCTTTGGAGGCACGTAAATGGGGAGCTTTGAGACATAACCACAGAGATTTCTGGTCGTCCCTCCACTCATTAGTACGTTTCTTATACATTTTAAGACATCTGACAGGACACCAAACAGAAGAGTTTGGGTCATGTCTAGTTAAACTTGGCAAACTGATCGGCTGTCCTGGATATTTAAGTGACTGATTCTTTGACAGGAAACAAAGACGTGGAAGTAGTCGTAAACCTTCACCCGTGACGACAATACGGTCTTGTTCGGTAGAAAGCGCATGAATTTCGCTTCTCCTTCTCGCCGACGCTGCTGCAACCAAGAAAACTGATTTAATAGTTAACAGTTTAATATCAATAGATCTAATCGGTTCAAAAGGAGCTTGTCCTAAAACCTGTAGAACAAGATATAGATTCCATGATGGGATAGGAATTGGCTGTCTAGGTCGCAGATTGCTCATTCCTTTGATAACTTCATTCAAGGTGTCATTCTCCACTCCTTCAACAGTGAGACTGGGAATTACTGAAGCTAATGCAGACTTATATGCTGCTAGGGTGGAAGGTACAAGTTTGTCAACTTCGTATAAATGACAGATAAAATCCGCTACATGTTGAACAGATGCAGAAAAGGGATTAATATCTCCTCTCTCACACCACTGTGCAAATTTGTTGATTCTATAATTATATGTCTTTGTGGTTGAAACTCTTCTGGCTGAAGCAACAAACTTCGCTGCTTGCTCAGAAAAGCCACCCTCAATTGCACGCTGCTTGACAACATCCATGCAGTCAATTTGAACATTTCCGGTCTGTCGTGGAGGTACAGACCCTTGTTCTGAGAGATTAGATCTCTGGCGTCTGGCAGAGAGACTGGATTGCAGACCAGAAGGTCCAGCAGATCCGTAAACCATGATCGGCCTGGCCAATACGGGGCGATCAGTAGTACCTGGCACTCCCCCTCTCTTATTTTTGCCAGAACTTTCGGGATGAGAATTGTTGGAGGGTACGCATACGCGTACATCCCCTCCCAACTTATTGCCAGTGCGTCTACTGCTAAGGCTAACGGGTCCGGGATCGGTGACACGTAAGTGACCATCTTTGCGTTTTGACTCATCGCAAACAGGTCGACATTTGGCTTGCCCCATTGTTTGAATAAAACCTCCGCTACCGATTGGTTGAGCTGCCATTCCGTCGGACGACAAACCGTCCTTCGACTGAGAGCATCCGCTAGGATGTCCAATCTTCCTGGAATGTGTGCTGCCCGAAGAATAATATTCTTCTCTTGGCACCACAGCAGAAGGTTCCAAACCATCATACACAACTCTGGTGATCTCGTGCCGCCCTGGCGGTTCAAATAAGACACCACTGTCGAGTTGTCTGTCCTTATTAGGACAACTTTGCCTTGAATCAGGCTCTCGAACTTTCGAAGTGCTAATACCACCGCTAGTAGTTCGAGCACATTGATATGTTTCTGCGCATTGGTCCGATCCCATTCCCCTGACACTGACTGATTGTCCAATACAGCTCCCCAACCCGTCAATGATGCATCCGTAAAGATGGACATCTGAGGTTGAGGAGGTTGTAGCAGAACACCTCGCAGGAGATTCTGTTCGGATAACCACCACTGAAGGTGGAATATCAATGGTTCTTTGACTGGAATCCTCAGAGATAACGGATCCGTTTTCTGAGACGAGAATGACATTAGATACATCTGAATTGGCCTGCGCCTGAGTGCCGCATATGGAACCACCCTCTCCAGAGATACTAGTAACCCCAGAATCCTGAGAAACTGGCGCGCCGTCAGATAGGCTCCTAGAGAAACCGATTCCAAAACTGCAATCAGGCTTTTGACTCTGCTCTCCGCCGGAAAAGCTACGCCGTCCCTGAGATTGAAAAAGATTCCCAGATAGACAAACTCCTGGGATGGAGTCAGTTCTGATTTCTCTAGATTTACAATCCACCCTAGATCCTTTAATAAGGCTAGGACTACCTGCAGATTGCTGCACAGAGTGACTGGATTCCCCGCCTTCAGCAGCCAGTCATCTATGTACGTGCGAACAGCTATGTTTCTCCTGGGAAGTAAAGAAGTCATGGCGAGAACCACCTTGGTGAAGACCCTCGGAGCTGTGGTCAGGCCGAACGGGAGAGCATTGAATTCCCAAACATTGTCATGGAATGCAAAGCGAAGGTACTTCTGAAAAGGAATTGACATTGGAATATGAAAATATGCATCCTTCAGATCTATCGACACTCCCCACATGCCTTTCCTCAGCCCTGTCATTACTGCTACAACCGTCTCCATCTGAAATTTGGGAGAAAGAATAAACTTGTTCAACGGTTTGAGATTGAGAATTGGTCTCCATCCTCCGGTACGCTTCGGAACGAGGAACATGATCGAATAGAAGCCCGGAGAAGACTGATCCTTGACTAAACGAATGGCCTTCTTCTGATGAAGAGATTGTATTTCTGACCGAATGGCGTCTAGACGATCTGATTCCCTTGGAACTGGAGTCCATATTGGAGTCGAGGTTAACAGAACTAACGATTGATGGATGAGCCAGTCCGGATCATAGCCGTTTCTTATCCACTGACAAACTAAACAGTCGCGCACGACCTGTTCCCATTGGTTTAGGAATAGCTGAAGTCTGCCTCCGACGGAAGGAATCTGCACACAATTGTCGGTCAAGATTAGCCGATAAGACGCTAAATCGCTTGGGTGAAGATTCTCGACTCCATCTGTCTCCGAAGCCATCGGTAGTGGTTCCGCCGGAAACCCATCAGGAACGAGCCCCACGGCCGCCCCGCGGCTTCTTGTGGTATGACGGTCCGGAACCGCCGCCACGGCCACCCTTCCTGTCTTCCTCATACGGCCTCTTACTAGAGGACTTGTATGAGGACGAACGGCCAGGTCCTTGCGATCCGGATGACCTATGGGCATCACGGCCAGAAGGACGGAAGGGCGATCTAGGACGCTGCCTCTGCTGCTCCTGTCTATGCTGACGGTAGGACTGTTGCGGCTGAGTCCTCTTAGTCGACTTCCACGACTTGCCGACCACTTCTTGCTCCGCCACCATTGACGCAAGCTTGGAGAGCGCTTGCCGTGCCGAGCCGCCGAACAAGCCTGGACCAATGAAGGGCGCAGAAGATAATGCAGCCCTCATCTCCGGTCCTGGTTCTACACAATCGAGAACCATTCTCCGTCGCTCTGCCAACGTTCTAGTGATTACCCTGGCCAGGCAATCCTGAGACAGGCGCATGGTGTCCCGAATAACTCCGGGAGCAGCCTCTGGCACCTGTCCGCCTTCCGCCGTGCAGTCCAGCATACCCTGCAAGACGGTACACCCATGCGACAGCGCAGCCATGGCTGCCCTGGCCGCATCCTCAATGAGCGTAAGCTCATTGAACGGGTCTTTGTTGGTCTGCGAAACCAAGGGACGTGACCGCCCCTTAGCCATCCCAGCCAACGGCCTATTCAGCGCCTCTCGTTCCGCAACGGAAAGCCGTGGAACCCGGGCGTACTGATGATAGGCCAGCTCCGGAAAATGGACCCTACTCCTTATCCCCTTCGGGGCCTTTGGTAATGCATAGTCTGGCTGAACCAGACGGTATGCCGCAACTTCCAACATGTCAGAAGTCTGCGTATCCAATGGGAGTGTCGGCATGGCAGAAGAGCCACTTGACAGAGCGCTAGCCGCACGCTCTGACATCCGTTCCATCGCCGGATTGCGCTGAGATCCTAGATCAGATGCCAACCCGAGACGATTGGTCATCCATCCAAGGACCTGCACCCATTCAGCTTCGGTGCAGAAAACGGACTCGTCCATCAAAGAACTGCCGTTCTCATCCTCCCTCTCTCCCTTAGATGAGAGGGCCACCGACGATCCATGCTGGGCGTTACGATACGCGTCTCTGCCAGGACAGAGCGCATACATAACGCGACTACCGGCGGCACCGGTGTCTAGCGAATCGCCAGACACGGATTCCCCGCAATCCATCGGCTCCCGCACGGGATCCGGGACTACGACCGCCTTAGCTACGGCTGGTACCGTCACTCCGATAGGAGCCGCACCTAACGCCGCCGGGATACCAGCAGGAACCGCAAAACACGGCTCCGCCGGCATTCCCAGTTGCACAAATAGCGGATGGAATATGCCCGACGGAACGTCGACATCACCATCCGCCTGGCAAACCCGTACAATCGAAAGATCTGGCATGCCGGAATCCTCCATTAGCAGCAGATCTTCCTCCTCTACCATCGGCTCTTGAGCCAAGGACAGAGAAGGGGCAGGTGCATGCCCCTCAGCAGAACTAGCCGGACCACCTAATGGTCCTGCACCAGCTTGCCTCACCGGGACCGTGGACTGCAACGAGTCAAACATCGCCTTGAACTGGGCCGCCCATACGCCCAGCGCTGAATCCATTCGTTCATTCAGACGACCTTCAAGTCCCATAAGAGACGCCTGCTGCACCTTCGCTGCCTTGTCCTTCGCGATCCTCTCCAGCCTCGCACGTCGATCCCTGTCAAACTCTGCCACCATTGCCGACGACCACTTCACGCACACACCACAAGGGCTGCCGACCTTACACTGAGCGCACGCCACACAGTGATGTCCCAAGTACTTCCGCTTCATGAACCTGTTGCACTTCTGGCACAACGTGTCCGGATTCTTAGGTTTCTGCGAACAGAGAAAAATTAAAACGCTGCACATGACAAATGATGACGAGCAACACGCACAATCGACTTGATAGTTAAGATTTCTTAAACACATTAACTTTCTCTTAAATTAATGATAATCAAGTTCTTAGGCAGGAAATATTTGAAACTTTTTTGAGTGAAAATTTTTTAAAACACACAACTCAGCCTTTAACTAGCGTTAAATAACCAAGGCTACATCGCCGATCGCTACAAACACCCTCGACAATGAAGCAAAAGCTAAAAATCGGCGATAAACAGAGTGCCCGGACACACCAAACCAAGAACGACATAATACATGGGTGCCGCCATCTTGGCCGCCATCTTGGCCAAGGGCGTATCCATCTTTAGAGGAACCGAGTCGCAAGAGAAAATTAACCGAGTACCCGAATTACATTAAAAGCTAACGGGTACAGAAGCGACTCCAACAATGGCTAACATTTTAAAACAATGTGCCAATTTAAGGAAATTTCAAACAGTATTTATGGCACGAATGTATAAATTCTAGATTGATACAACCTGCCCCTGTGATGATTTTCCTAGTTCCTCCATGAAGCCACCGATGTAAATCCTTCCTAACACCGATAACCGCTTAAATTAACTAAAATTTGAGCACACTAAAATTGCGACTTGATAAAAACGCAAAATAGACGAATCTGACTGTGATTGGGAATTGACTCGGTACCTGCGGCTATGGTATTCCCGGACACAGTAGGGGCAGGACCAGGAGAGTGCGGAGTTTTAATTGTTTATTTTGAGCTAGACTAGATAATAGACATTATCATAATAGTACATCTGGTAAGTATTATTCGAAGTAGAAGGGGGAATAACTCAGTCAAAAATTGACAGAAACGCATGAAACTCGAACTTGATCTGTAATTTCTCATATCAAAGCGATGAACAGTTGAATATGTTGAAGAATGAAAAATGCTTGGGAAGCTGATATTTTTTTGTATTTCACAGGTTGAAAGGGTGTGTATAACCGCATAAAAAATTGCTGTAAATGGCTTAAACTCGAACTTGATCTACAACTTGTCATACCAAAGCAATGTACATATAGTTTCAGTGGAATATGTTAAAGAAGTGCGCAAAACTGATATCTTTTGTATTTCCTAAGTCGAAAGATGAAATTGTCTGAAACTTGAACTTGCTTTGTAACTCTTTATAATAAAGCAATGTACTAAATTTCCTTGACTATCTTGGCGGGTGAAAATGTGTGGAAAACCAACTGTGACAGACGGATGGAAAGCGAGCAAACCTAGAGTCCCCCAAGTTTTACTGATAGGGGATTAATAAACATTATGT
The DNA here is from genome assembly GCA_034401795.1 of Chaetoderma sp. LZ-2023a. Taxonomy (NCBI): domain Eukaryota; kingdom Metazoa; phylum Mollusca; class Caudofoveata; order Chaetodermatida; family Chaetodermatidae; genus Chaetoderma; species Chaetoderma sp. LZ-2023a. Next base: position 18,855,066 of record CM067369.1, on the reverse strand, counting down.
TGAATATTTTAACATAAGAAGCAACAGCTACCAGTCAAATTAGTTTCAAAATAATCAACAGCCTACATGTACAGCTACCCAAAAGTTTCGATTCTGGGAATTCAGAATTCAACGTTTTAAATCGATTCCACCACGTGTACAAAGTAGAGGATCCATCTAGTTATATTGCCTATACCGTAATCCTTACCGTGGATAACTAGCATCAGCAGGAACTTCACAAATTGACTTGTTCTCCTTCACATCAAAGACACGTATATTCCCTGTCTTGTTGCCCAGCAACAGCTGTGTGAAGACAGAGCATAAAATTATATGAACAAGGGGAAAGGTCATCTAAAGATATAAGGAGAGCGAGTTCCTAGACGGTCTCCTCACTAATCACGAACAACATTATGTTAGGAACAAATTGTTAATCGTACGCCATTCCCACAATCGTAACACAGAATATCATGTCATGACAGCTTTAAACTACTGGATCTTGAAGTAGACAAGAGCAAAGAAATTAAGTCTTAATATTTTCTGTCAAATTCTTGACATGTCTGACAAAGAACCACCACTTGACCCCAAAAAGTAGGTTGCTTTTCAAACATCCGTGATAATACTTACCAACCGGTCAGTTTTACTGGACCACTCTGCACAGAGGAATGGTGATTTGGACATAATGGTTGCTCGGGTGGATGGCTGTGGACTCCAACTCCATACTCTGAAAATGGGAAAACATTAACCTCGATAATTTTTTGTCGCAACTTGCAACTAGCATAAGTTGGTCTGTTGGTTGGTTTGGCAAATTTTTGACAGAATCTGAGAAAGCTGCCTATGTCGCACACATAGTGCATATACGTGCTTGTCTACATTCATTATTAGAATTCTCATTAAAAAGCATTAATCCAATGAGGAAGCTTTCTCCATGAATAATATAGACCTGGCTCATTTTTTACAGGCCAAATCTTTTCACACAAGAAAGGCTTGCATATCATTAACGTAAGAATTAAATGTGAAAAATGTTGGATAAATCACTACTACAAGGTCAAGTAGCTGTTATTTCTTTCAGACTATACAATTGCATATTGAGGTAAATTTGTTTTCATCACATTAGTGGCAGTATCTCTTACTAAATTTCCTGAATTGAATGGCTTTGGCAAATTTAAAATTTAATAAACATGATCTTTAACACCTAACTGTTACATTGAAATTGATATTCTTGGAATTCAGGTTTCAAATCGATTCTAACACACGCACAAAGTAAGTGGAGCTTAGCTAGAAATGGGTGGGACACAGCTAGAAATGGGTGGGACACAGCTAGAAATGGGTGGGACACAGGTAGAAATGGGTGGGACACAGCTAGAAATGGGTGGGACACAGCTAGAAATGGATCCCTCTATTCATGTCTGTAACCATTACCTTTTGGGGACTATAGGATGATGGGTCACTAAGACAGGCTGTTGAATTACCTATCTTAAAGAACTACAGCTTGTTGTGCGCAAAAGAACGGGTTTTGTTAGAAATAAGGAGACAGATAAGACATCAAAAATGTACGGAGTGATTATTAACTGTCATCATTGCACTCCTAATATTTCCCGCAAAAACTACTTTCACCCTTTCATGGCTAAGCCGGATAAAGCTGACCTCTGCAGTAGTCTTTGCAGGCTAAGAACTTTTTTGAAAATTTACCACTGGAATGACTGGCTCGATAACCGAACCAGTCATTCCAGTGGTAAACTTTCAAAAATAGTTTTCTTCTGGCCTGCAAATGGACATACAATAAGCAAATATTTTTTATATTCTTGACAAAATTGAGCCATTAAAGGGTTAAATCAGATACCTTTTTTAAACATCACAATGAATTGTAATTATAATTTACCAAAAGCCAATTACGGGAAGAAACAGTCATTGTCAAAGGTAGGCCTATAACTTGCTTCCATACACCTATTTTTTGTGGCACCCATCACCATTTCACCTCAACACACACACAACGTTAATTCATGAACAGAAAATTAGTGATTAAATTTAAGCATTACAATACTGAGATCCTGAACCTCAAGTTTAAGATAGTCCTTAATATTTTTAAAACAAATTTGAATGTGGCGCGGTGGCTCAAAGTATGAACTTGTTTCAAATTATTCAACAGTTTTACTTGTACACGATGTTTCGCATTTGCTCTTTAGTGGTAAACATATATCTGTGCACTAAAGTGGATTTACTTGACTACTCCATCAGTGTCAACGCTGGAAACGTAGTGACCGGTACAGCTAAACTGACAACTAGCCACTGCGGAATGATGCTCAGAGTAATCCTCCTGTACAATAGAAATAAAGAATAAGTAATGTTAAATAAAATGTTTCATTAGAGAAAAAAAGCTTATTGACCTTTGAATAACATTCAATATGTCAAACTTGTTGCCATTTCACATTAAATTTATCACACAAGTGTAGTAAGATCTCATTTGAAACTCGCTAAAGCTTGGACCACAATACGCCTTACTAACTGGTATGACACAGGTTTATAAGAATAAAAGATAGAATATTGAAATCAGTGCTAAGTGTTAATACAAGTATAAGCTTGCAGTAATAATGTGAGATAGTTAAACCTGACTAAGAAACCACCTGCCTTTGGAGCCAAAAGATGGCAGCATTTTAACACAGCTGATAGAAATATAACCTATGTTAACACCTATGTTAATGAACCACAATGTTATGGATTCTAAAGGTATATTCAAGTCACCTTATTGGCCCTTTACTGGTCAATTGGAATCTGCAATGGTCTTGAGGAATGTCCATTTTCAGGCAAAGTTTTGAAAATTTACCCCTGGAATAATTTACCAATGGAGTCATTCCAGTGGCAAATTTTCAAAAATACTCTTCTCTTTGCCTGCAAATGGAAATTCAATAAGGAATAGTTTGATTTTCTTGAACAAATTTGATCGTGAAAGGGCTAAATGGCCACCAATTCAAGGGCTAAATGACCACCAATTCAAGGGCTAAATGGCCACCAATTCAAGGGCTAAATGGCCACCAATTCAAGGGCTAAATGACCACCAATTCAAGGGCTAAATGACCACCAGTTCATGCTGACTAATGCTTTGTGATCCATAGCTGTATTAAACAGACATATTTACAAAAGTGAACCATACTTCGTTGCTTATTTAGAATGGCTGACGCATAGAACTGATTTCAAAATTTACTATGTCTGTAAGGGCAGGGAAAAATTGTATGTTAATTATATTTCTTAAAGAATTAAATTAGATACTCTTACTTGACTAAGCAGAAAGAATGGACTTTCGACAACTGAAACAGAACAATAATTATAATTTATAAATACCAATCATCTGTTAATTAGAGGGTAATGAGATGTCACTGTTTGTAGAGGAATATATTGTCATTTTACTGAGGAAGTTAAGAATTTTGGCTGTGGACAAGACACAGTGGGCAAAAGCGAAGAAGTACTGATTGCAGCTGTAGGATGTTTCTACTACTACAGCCGCAGAATACAGTAATCATACATATTGTCATTTAGAGTTCATTGACACCTTTAGCTGGTGCTTGGTGCCGAAGCACAGTGTGATTTTTAAGTGGGTGACACTGCAGTCTTAAGTTCAATATAAGATTATGATCATGTCGATAGTCACTTACAGGACTGGCGGTATGATCAGCGAACGAAAAGAAGAATATTGAAAATAGACGATAAAATTTTAAACCAACAAAAGTCACAAAATTTTAAATCAATATTTCAGTACAGATTCAAAAAGCTGGATATCTAGTATCTCATAGTCTGTCCGCAAATGACTTTGGAGAACAGACATACCACTTCATAAATGCCACAACTTTGAAACATGTTTTGTGAATTGACAACTAATAAACAATGAGAGTTCTTGATGCTCAACTGCCTTTAACTTAAGCACTTGACACTAAATCACATATAGGCTACAAGCATTATTAATGTAAAAGGAAGAGATTTCTAGCCAAGTTCTGCCCACTCTTAAGCATGTTGGAATCAATTTGCAACTTTTAAAACTGAATTCCCAGAATGTAATTTATAATAATAAATTGATAGATTGTATTCTCTAAAATACTTGAGAAAACTTCTTACGCCCATAACAAATAGACACCATCATATTGACATTGCAGATATTAAGATCCAATGAGGGCATCTCATAGATTTTTCATAAATAACACCAAATATGGCAAAATGTTCTGGCTGGAGATTTTATTATTGATTACAATCTGAAAACTAATCGTGGCCTATACTTTCCAGAAACTAGGTAAGACTGACTTATTTATTAATCCTTTAAGCATCAAATTTGGTGAAGAAAATCTACAAATGGTCTTATTGAATGTTCATTTGCAGGCCAAGAGAAGATTATTCACAGAGCCAGTCATTCCCATTCGCTGTGGTAAAATTTCAACAAGAGCTCCGCAAACGGCGCATAATACCCCGCCATGATGACAAACCAATGAATCAGTTATCAGAAAATATTTATTTCTTCCTCAGACCCAGACCAGTCAGCCTTATGAAGTGTCAAAGCGATCTGTTAAACAGTCAAGGCGGTATCGTCCTGAAACCAATTTTCAAATTGGCCGCCGCTAACTGGCGGCCATATTGGATTTTGGATTATTGTAAATTTCGATAAGTTTCTTCACCTGACATATTCTAACCACCCTATGAAGTGATCCGATAAATGGTAATGGAGATATCATCCAGAAACCAACTTTCAACATGGCGGCCCGTGGCTGGCAGCCATCTTGGAGTTCTGATCATCATTAATTTTCGATAGGTTTCTTCTCCAGACATAGTTCAACGACCTTATGACATTTCAAAGCGATCCGATAAACGGGAGCCGTTATCATCCGGAAACCAATTTTCAAGATGCTGGCTGTCGGTTATCTTGAATTTCGGATCATTGTCAATTTCAATAGGTTTCTTCTCCACACCTAGTTCAACCACCCTATGAAGTTTCAAAGTGATCCGATAAACGGTAATGCAGTTATCATCTGGAAACAAATTTTCAAGATGGTTAGCGGTGGCTGGTGGCCATCTTGGATTGTTAATTTCGATAGGTTTCTTCCCCAGAGGTAGTCCCCCACCCTATGTAGTTTCATAGCGACCCGATAAATGGTTAGAGAGTTATCATGCAGAAACTAATTTTCAAGATGGCCACCGGTGGCTGGCGGCCATCTTGGACTTCGGATCATCGTCAATTTCGATAGGCTTCTTCCCCAGACCTAGTCCAACCACCCTATGAAGTTTCAAAGCGATCCGATAAACAGTAACGGAGTTATCATCCGGAAACAAATTTTCAAGCCCAGTGGTGGCTGGCGGCCATCTTGGATTTCGGATCATCGTCGATTTCAATAGGTTTCTTCCCAAGACCTAGTCCAACCACTCTATCAAGTTTCAATCTGATCCGACCAACAGTAATGGAGTTATCATCCAGAACCCACTTTGCCGCCCGCCTGGACGGACAGCGCCATTACATAATACTTAATAATTTTAGCATGGATGAGAAATACTGCTTGGGAACACCGGATCTCAGCTGAGGACCCCCCAGATTTCTGGGTGTCTGGTCCCTGGGACTTCCATAACAGATATAATGAGAAACACTGCTCCCTAGACTATACCTGGCATATGACTGGATGTTGATGTATAAAATGTACTTTGTGAATGTGGACTGCCTCCAGCGGGTGACTCAGAGCTGTGTGTTAATCTATCTGTTGGTGATGGAGCTACTGCAATCGGCTCACTCTCGGAATGTGTTTCGCTGAGTTCTCTGTTCACGCCAGATTCCTTGCTTGTTCCTTCAGAGTCTGTGGATTTCTGAAAAAACAACAACTGCTCACTTAACCCTTTAACATTCATCAGCCAAAAATGGCTTTGGCAGTGGTCTTGAGAAATGTCTATTTTCGGATTAAGTGGAGACTATTTTGAAAATTTACCACTGGAATGACTGGCTCGATAACCGAGCCAGTCATTCCAGTTGTAAATGTTAAGAATAGTCTTATCTTGGTCTGCAAACGGACATTTTCTATGAGAAAATTGAAAAGAAGGTTAGAGGTTTGTAATCTTCTGGTGCAGATTACTCCTGACTTGGCTCAGTAGCTAGCAAAATAATAATAATTTCAAACAAATGTCAAATTGTAAACTTCAATCATCAAGTAACCATCCCATAACACAGAATAATTATCTGTCTGACGCAGAGTCAAATATATTTCCATCATTGCAGAGATGAAGTCTAACGATTGAACTGGTTGTTTAGGCGCTTAAACATATACACCTGTGCAAAAGTTAAGCACCACCCTATTTTTACGCACATGCGAGGGTATATTCATGTGCTATGAAGAAAGCAATAGCATAAACATTTATGTACCCATCCATCTTAGTGCAAGAGGTAATAATGCAACTAGAGGAATGCTGATTATGATGGTGGGGAAACACTGTATGTTTTTGTTTGAACTTGAAAACGAGGCCTGAATATGGTTACGTTGACACAACTGACAACTATTGCCCTACAGTTGACACACGTGGCTAGATTGTCATTAATGGTGTCTGAAAACGAAGTTTAACATCTGTGCACGAGTTTGAGACTGTCATTATTAATACCGGGTATATCCACCTTGTGCCTGGATGACGGCCTGGACACGACGTCTCATGCTGGTCACCAACCGACTGATACGCCATTGTGGTATTCGTTGCCATTCAAAATGGAGTGCGTCTGTTAATTCCTGTAGGTTCTGCACAGGAGGATCCCTCCTTCTCAACATGTTTCCCAGAATGTCCCAGATATGCTCAATAGGGTTCATGTCAGGGCTCCTTGCTGGCCATGGTAGGGTTTCGATGGCATTCTGGCGGAGGTATTCATGCACAGCTCTAGCACGATGTGGTCGGGCGTTGTCATCCATGAATATAGGGTGGGTTCCAGGTGCATGATTTACAAAATGAGGGACCACAACTCTATCCAGTATGGAATCTTGATATCTTTGTCCATTTAGTGTTCCAGGTACAGTCAACAGATCCAGCTTACAATCAAATGAGATGCACCCCCATATCATAACGGAACCTCCACCAAATGGAACTTCTTCCACGATGTTACGTTGGTCGTACGCCGTGCGTCTGGACCTCCATACACGAGTTCGACCATCTGTGGCATGAAGCAGGAACCGACTTTCATCGGACCAGTGTACCCGTCTCCAGGATCTCATGTTCCAGTGTCTTCTTTCGTTGCACCACCTCAGACGCTCCTCTTTGTGGTGTGCAGTGAGGAGAGGACGTCTGACAGGTCTCCTAGCTTTCATGCCAGCAGCATACAGTCTCCTTTTGACGGTAGACATTGACACTCTATTGCGCGTTTCCCATTGCTGGCTGAGCACTCTGCTGTTGGTGAATGGAGATCTCCTAACAAGGCGTACTAGGGCTCGATCATCACGGGCAGTAGTCTTCTTCGGTCTTCCAGATCTAGGCCTGTCCTTCACCTCGTTAGTTTGGCCATGTTTTGCAATCAAACGACTGATTACAGTATGGTTAATGTTCAGCTGTCTGCCAATCTCTCTGCATGACATACCAGTGGTATGCATGCCTATGATTTGCCATTTCACACGATCACTTAACCTTCGTCTTGCCATAGCGGTTCACAATCAAGAGCTAATTCTCTCTGTACAAATAAACCACGGTCATGAACACAAAATTCCTAATCTTGTCGCCTAAATCTGTATGTAATGTTCTACACCTCAAACTGGACTTTTACATAACTAAACATGTGTGCTGTTTCCCGCCACGCACGGACATCAAGTGGCGTGAAGTCATGCATGCATGTGCATTTCGTACTTGGAATTATGTCAGCTAACGCGGGGACAAAAGTATGGCAGCCTAGTTGTACCATCATGTTTCTACGTTCTATTGTTTTTGCTGGTGCTTAACTTTTGCACAGGTGTATATTTAAAGGTGCATATTCACACCAAAATGCTTGAAAATAAAATTGTTGCAATTATATACTTTCTAGATGCTTAGTGTGTAGCTCGATGTAATGAAACGAAATAAATCTTAACATATGATTATTTCATTCCATATAAATAAATTTCATAGATTTAGTTGTGAATTTGAATTAAGGACTCGTGCCTCTTTTGAAAAATTATATTAATTTATACGTAATGAAATCATCATATGCTAAGATTTATTTAATTTCATTACATCTAGGCATGCAATTTAAGACTCTAAAAGTATAACTTTAACAATTTTATTTTGAAACATTCTGCTGTGAATATGCACCTTTAACTGGGTGCACAGTAAATCCTAAACTATCAAATAATACGACAGTATTTTTGGGATCATGATATGTGTCCTCTGTAACAATGAGGGGTCTATTTACCCTACGATAGTTTGCCAGTGCTTAAGCCTTGGCTTAAAATTGGAAATTTAATTCAGCGACTAAAACTCTTGATGTTGTCACTAACTTATTTATTGGAACTACAAATTACAGGTGAATCAAAAAAGCATCCGCTTTTGTTTCTACGAGAATTCTTAATACTTACCAGATGTACTATTATTATTATGATAATGTCTATTATCTAGTCTAGCTCAAAATAAACAATTAAAACTCTGCACTCTCCTGGTCCTGCCCATACTGTGTCCGGGAATACCATAGCTGCAGGTACCGAGTCAATTCCCAATCACAGTCAGATTCGTCTTATATTTGCCTTGGCAAAATGCGAAAGCAGCTCAGCCTCACCTCAGCGGGGCGGCTGAGGGAGGGCCATAGTACATCTGGTAAGTATTAAGAATTCTCATAGAAACAAAAGCGGATGCTTTTTTGATTCTACTTCGAATAATACTTACCAGATGTACTATTATGATAAACTCCGGATTTCGACAGCCAGGAAATGCCGGTGGGAGGAGGTGAGGCTCGAACCAGCACTCATCAACCATCCAACAGAGAAGGTTGTGAAGAGACTAGAACCCTGGCATACGCTTGGGTTCTGCCATCTGACTCATAGAGTGCTAAACTTCCATGGTCTAGACCACACTCCCCCCCTCTTTTGTCCGCACAAAACCAGAGGGCTGTCCATGGGGATGCAACACCCACCAGACCCATGTCAGCCCCAAGTCTCAGCTAGGGCAGTCCAGTAGAGTGCAAAGAAGCTACTACAACTTCAAATTTTTGAAAAAAATATCAGTATATCGATTAGATTTTCAAATTGGAATGAGTCTTATGTCTGTATGAGAGGATAAGTATATTCTTGTACCAGACTATTCACTTATGCAGTCTGGTATTTCGACTGTAAGTAAACATATTTATAGTCACTTAATTAATGTAAACACTCACCATTTTTGAGTGCTTGATCTGTTCTTGATCATCACAGGAGCTTGGCCCAATCCACGGTCGTACTCAGTCATGTGCATAGCGCTTGTTCAGTGTAGGCGGAAGACTTTTGTGATGTGTGCGAAGTAGTGGTCAGAAGTGGCTTAGTTTAGATTCGACAGATTGGCGACGGCTACCGGACTAAGTGCGCTGGAGATGTCGCGAAGGTAGAAATCAGTGAATGACGACTCGGCATGCCATTGTGCTACAGACATCACCTCCTCTAATGAGACACCCGTATAAAGGGCCGATGATGATGCTGCTAGTGCTCGGACCTGATGGGCATTCGCACGATCAATCTGCTTTCCTGTAGCGATTTTGTGCGACATCTGAATAGCGTCAACTATCCAACGAGAAATAGTATCTTTCGAGGCACGTAAATGAGGAGCTTTGAGACATAACCACAGAGATTTCGGGTCGTCTGGAAGAGGGATTGGATTGCAGACCAGAAGGTCCAGCAGATCCGTAAACCATGATCGGCCTGGCCAATAAGGGGCGATCAGTAGTACTTGGCACATCCCCTCTCTTATCTTTGCCAGAACTTTCGGGATGAGAATTGTTGGAGGATACGCATACGCGTACATTCCTTCCCAACTTATCGCCAGTGCGTCTACTGCTAGAGCTAGCGGGTCCGGGATCGGTGACACATAAGTGACCATCTTTGCGTTTTGATTCATCGCAAACAGGTCGACATTTGGCTTGCCCCATTGTTTGAATAGAACCTCCGCTACCGCTTGGTTGAGCTGCCATTCCGTCGGACGACAAACCGTCCTTCGACTGAGAGCATCCGCTAGGATGTTCAATCTTCCTGGAATGTGTGCTGCCCGAAGAATAATATTCCTCTCTTGGCACCACAGCAGAAGGTTCCAAACCATCATACACAACTCCGGTGATCTCGTCCCGCCCTGGCGGTTCAAATAAGACACCACTGTTGAGTTGTCTGTCCTTACTAGGACAATTTTGTCTTGAATTAGACTCTCAAACTTCTGCAGTGCAAATACCACCGCTAATAGCTCGAGCACATTGATATGTTTCTGCGCATTGGTCCGATCCCATTCCCCTGACACTGACTGATTGTCCAATACCGCTCCCCAACCTGTCAACGATGCATCCGTGAAGATGGACATCTGAGGTTGAGGAGGTTGTAGAGGAACACCTCGCAGGAGATTCTGTTCCGACAACCACCACTGAAGGTGGAATATCAATGGTTCTTTTACTGGTATTCTCAGAGATAACGGATCTGTTCTCTGTGACCAGAATGACATTAGATACATCTGAATCGGCCTGCGCCTGAGTGCCCCATATGGAACCACCTTCTCCTGAGATACTAGTAAACCCAGTATTCTGAGAAATTGGCGCGCCGTCAGATAGGCTACTAGAGAAACCGACTCCAAAACTGCAATCAGGCTTTTGACTCTGCTCTCCGCCGGAAAAGCTACGCCGTCCCTGAGATTGAAAAAGATTCCCAGATAAACAAACTCCTGGGATGGAGTCAGTTCTGATTTCTCTAGATTCACAATCCACCCTAGATTCTTTAATAAGTCTAGGACTACCTGCAGATTGCTGCGCAGAGTGACTGGATTCCCCGCCTTTAGCAGCCAGTCGTCTATGTAAGTGTGAACAGCTATGTTTCTCCTGCGAAGTAAAGAAGTCATGGCGAGAACCACCTTGGTGAAGACCCTCGGAGCTGTTGTCAGGCCGAAGGGAAGCGCATTGAATTCCCAAACATTGTCTTGGAATGCAAATCGAAGGTACTTCTGAAAAGGAATTGACATTGGAATATGAAAATATGCATCCTTCAGATCTATCGACACCGCCCACATGCCTTTCCTCAGCCCTGTCATTACCGCTGCTACCGTCTCCATCTGAAATCTGGGAGAAAGAATAAATTTGTTCAACGGTTTGAGATTGAGAATTGGTCTCCACCCTCCGGTACGCTTCGGAACAAGGAACATGATCGAATAGAAGCCCAGTGAAGACTGATCGCTGACTAGATGAATCGCCTTCTTCTGATGAAGAGATTCTATTTCTGATCGAATGGCGTCTAGACGGTCTAATTCCCTTGGAATAAGAGTCCATATTGGAGTCGAGGTTAACGGAACTAACGATTGATGGATGAGCCAGTCCGGATCGTAGCCGTTTCTTATCCACTGACAAACTAAAGTCGCGCACGACCTGTTCCCATTGGTTTAGGAATAGCTGAAGTCTGCCTCCGACGGAAGGAATCTGCACACAGTTGTCGGTCAAGATTAGCCGATAAGACGCTAAATCGCTTGGGTGAAGATTCTCGACTCCATTTGTCTCCAAAGCCACCAGTACTGGTTCCGCCGGAAACCCGTCAGGAACGAGCCCCACGGCCCCCCCGCGGCTTCTTGTAGTACGACGGTCCGGAACCGCCGCCACGGCTATCCTTACGGTAGCCGCCTCGGCCCGAACCGCCACCCTTCCTGTCTTCCTCATACGGCCTCTTACTAGAGGACTTGTATGAGGACGAACGGCCAGGTCCTTGTGAGCCGGATGACCTATGGGCATCACGGCCAGAAGGACGGAAGGGCGATCTAGGACGCTGCCTCTGCTGCTCCTGTCTATGTTGACGGTAGGACTGTTGCGGCTGAGTCCTCTTAGTCGACTTCCATGACTTGCCGACCACTTCTTGCTCCGCCACCACTGACGCAACCTTGGAGAGCGCTTGCCGTGCCGAGCCGCCGAACAAGCCTGGACCTATGAAGGGCGCAGAAGATAATGCAGCCCTCATTTCCGGTCCTGGTTCTACACAATCGAGAACCATTCTCCGTCGCTCTGCCAACGTTCTAGTGATCACCCTGGCCAGGCAATCCTGAGACAGGCGCATGGTGTCCCGAACAACTCCGGGAGCAGCCTCTGGCACCTGTCCGCCTTCCGCCGTGCAGTCCAGCATACCCTGCAGGACGGTACACCCGTGCGACAGCGCAGCCATGGCTGCCCTCGCCGCATCCTCAATGAGCATGAGCTCATTGAACGGGTCTTTGTTGGTCTGAGAAACCAAAGGACGTGACCGCCCCTTAGCCTTCCCAGCCAACGGCCTATTCAGTGCCTCTCGTTCCGCAACGGAAAGCCGTGGAACCCAGGCGTACTGATGATAGGCCAGCTCCGGAAAACGGACCCTACTCCTTATCCCCTTTGGGGCCTTTGGCAATGCATAGTCTGGCTGAACCAGACGGTATGCCGCAACTTCCAACACGTCAGAAGTCTGCGTGTCCAACGGGAGTGTCGGCATGGCAGAAGAGCCACTTGACAGAGCGCTAGCCGCACGCTCTGACATCCGTTCCATCGCCGGATTGCGCTGAGATCCTAGATCAGATGCCAACCCGAGACGATTGGTCATCCATCCAAGGACCTGCACCCATTCAGCTTCGGTGCAGAAAACGGACTCGTCCATCAATGAACTCCCATTTTCATCCTCCCTCTCTCCCTTAGATGAGAGGGCCACCGACGATCCATGCTGAGCGCTATGATACACGTCTCTGCCAGGACAGAGCGCATCCATAACGCGACTACCAGCGGCACCGGTGTCTAACGAATCGCCAGACCCGGATTCCCCGCAGTCCATCGGCTCCAGCACGGGATCCGGGACTACGACCGCCTTAACTACGGCTGGTACCGTCACTCCGATAGGAGCCGCACCTAACGCCGCCGGAATACCAGCAGGAACCGCAAAACACGGCTCTGCCGGCATCTCCGGTTGCACAAATAGCGGATGGAAAATGCCCGACGGAACGTCGACATCACCATCCGCCTGGCAAACCCGTACAAATCCCGAGGGCGACCCCTGGGACGTACTAGGTCTTGCCGTCATCGACATATCCGGCATGCCGGAATCTTCCATTAGCAGAAGATCTTCCTCCTCTATCGTCGGCTCTTGAGCCAAGGACAGAGAAGGGGCAGGTGCATGACCCTCAGCAGAACTAGCCGGACCACCTAATGGTTGTCCTGCACCAGCTTGCCTCACCGGGACCGTGGACTGCAATGAGTCAAACATCGCCTTGAACTGGGCCGCCCATACGCCCAGCACTGAATCCATTCGTTCATTCAGACGACCTTCAAGTCCCATAAGAGACGCCTGCTGCAACTTCGCTGCCTTGTCCTTCGCGATCCTCTCCAGCCTCGCACGTCGATCCCTATCGAACTCTGCCACCATTGCCGACGACCACTTCACACACACATCACAAGGGCTCCCGACCTTACACTGAGCGCACGCCACACAGTGATGTCCCAAATACTTCTGCTTCATGAACCTGTTGCACTTCTGGCACAACGTGTCCGGATTCTTAGGTTTCTGCGAACACAAAGAAAAATTAAAACGCTGCACATGACACCTGATGACGAGCAATACGCACAACCGACTTGATAGTTAAGATTTCTTAAACACATTAACTTTCTCTTAAATTAATGATAATCAAGTCTTAGGCAGGATCTTATTTGAAACTTTTTTGAGTGAAAATTCTTTAAAAACACAACTCAGCCTTTAACTAGCGTTAAATAACCAAGAATACAGCGCTGATCACTACAAACACCCTCGACAATGAAGCGAGAGCTAAAATCGGCGACAAACAGAGTGCCCGGACACACCAAGCCAAGAACGACATAATTCATGGGCGCCGCCATCTTGGCTAAGGGCGCATCCATCTTAGAGGAACCGAGTCGCAAGAGAAAATTAACCGAGTACCCGAATTAAAACTAAAAGTTAACGGGTACAGAAGCGACTCCAACAATGGCTATCATTCTAAAACAATGTGCCAATTTAAGGAAATTTCAAACAGTCATTATGGCACGAATGTATAAATTCTAGATTGATACAACCTGCCCCTGTGATGATTTTCCTAGTTCCTCCATGAAGCCACCGATACAATCCTTTTTCACAACCGATAACCTCTTAAATTTAACAAATTTGAGCACACTACACTTTGCGACTTCTCAAAAGCGCAAAATAGACGAATCTGACTGTGATTGGGAATTGACTCGGTACCTGCGGCTATGGTATTCCCGGACACAGTATGGGCAGGACCAGGAGAGTGCAGAGTTCTAATTGTTTATTTTGAGCTAGACTAGATAATAGACATTATCATAATAATAATAGTACATCTGGTAAGTATTATTCGAAGTAGAATTGGGAGAATTCAGTAATTCCTATACAATGTCACGGTATCAGAGTTTGAAGATGATATTGAGAACTTGGGGGTGGGAATGTGCATCTTACTTATGACTATGTCTATTAAAAATTATTCATTTTACAAGCATTTTCTTCTGAAGCATAACTACAATTGTAAGTATTTATGATATTGTGATCCAATGCAAAAATATCGTGAGCAGTTTATCTCTTGTGCACACATCCCTACATCCATCTGTCAGTCCATCCGTCTGTCTGTCCCTCTATCTCCCCCCGAAACCATTTTATGGAATTCAAATTTGTTATCCGAGTTACCCATATGATTGGAGTCTTCATTAGGCTCCGCCCTCAGTGGTGGTAGGGGCAGGGTGGAGGTGAGGGAAGAAAGTCAAAGTTGGCAGAATTTACACACACTTGGCATGTTAGTTACCCATATGATCGCTGATTGCCAGAAAATGTTTACATTAGGCTCTACCACCAGGGTGGTGTTGGACTGGGTGTGTGTGTGTGTGTGTGTGTGTGTGTGTGCAGAACGCCAAAGTTTGCCATGGCGTGGGAATTTGTGATGGCATGCTATCAACTGTGCATTCTAGGTAATATTATTTTCAATGTTTCTATGCAGTGCTCTGAAACAGCAGCACCCTCATACCTTGTCTCTTCCCGATTCTGCGGATGAATGTCGCAGGAGCTGTCTTCTCTGTCTCTCAAACTCCTCGTGCTTACGCTGTTTTGTGTCGCCTGATCTGGAGGTCAATGAAGGTCTTATTTGCGGAATGTTGCTCACACCTGGATGATAAAAGCGCAAGATATAATATATGATAACAAGACAGAATATATGATAGTAAGGTAGAACATATGATAGCAAGATATAATATATGATAGCAAGATATAATGTATGATAGTAAGATAGAATATATGATAACAAGATATAATATATGATAGCAAGATAGAATATATGATAGCAAGATAGAATATATGATAACAAGATAGAACATATGATATCAAGATAGAATATATGATAGCAAGATAGAATATATGATAGCAAGATAGAACATATGATAACAAGATAGAATGCATGATAACAAGATAGAATATATGATATCAAGATAGAATATATGACAAGATATAATATATGATAGCAAGATATAATATATGATAGCAAGTTAGAATATATGATAGCAAGATATAATATATGATAGCAAGATAGAATATATGATAACAAGATAGAATATATGATATCAAGATAGAATATATGATAGCAAGATAGAATATATGATAACAAGATATAATATATGATAGCAAGATAGAATATATGATAGCAAGATAGAATATATGATAAAAAGATAGAATATGTGATAGCAAGATAGAATATATGATAGCAAGGTAGAACATATGATATCAAGATATAATATATGATAGCAAGATAGAATATATGATAGCAAGATAGAACATATGATATCAAGATATAATATATGATAACAAGATATAATCTATGATAGCAAGATAGAATATATGATAACAAGATAGAATATATGATATCAAGATAGAATATATGATATCAAGATAGAATATATGATAACAAGATAGAACATATGATAGCAAGATAGAATATATGATAGCAAGATAGAATATATGATAGCAAGATAGAATATATGATAGCAAGATAGAACATATGATATCAAGATAGAATATATGATAGCAAGATAGAATATATGATAGCAAGATAGAATATATGATAGCAAGATAGAACATATGATATCAAGATAGAATATATGATAGCAAGATAGAATATATGATAGCAAGATAGAATATATGATAGCAAGATAGAACATATGATATCAAGATAGAATATATGATAGCAAGATAGAATATGATAAGAAGATAGAATGCATGATAACAAGATAGAATGCATGATAACAAGATAGAATATATGATATCAAGATAGAATATATGACAAGATATAATATATGATAGCAAGATATAATATATGATAGCAAGATAGAATATATGATAGCAAGATATAATATATGATAGCAAGATTGATAACAAGATAGAATATATATCAAGATAGAATATATGATAGCAAGATAGAATATATGATAGCAAGATAGAATATATGATAGCAAGATAGAATATATGATAGCAAGATAGAATATATGATAGCAAGATATAATATATGACAAGAAGATATAATATATGATAACAAGATATAATATATGACAAGAAGATATAATATATGATAGCAAGATATAATATATGATAACAAGATATAATATATGACAAGAAGATATAATATATGATAGCAAGATAGAATATATGATAGCAAGATAGAATATATGATAGCAAGATAGAATATATGATAACAAGATAGAATATGATATCAAGATAGAATATATGATAGCAAGATAGAATATACGATAGCAAGATAGAATATATGATAACAAGATAGAATATATGATAACAAGATATAATATATGACAAGAAGATAGAATATATGATAGCAAGATAGAATATGATAACAAGACAGAATGCATGATAACAAGATAGAATATATGATAGCAAGATAGAACATATGATAGCAAGATAGAATATATGATAACAAGATAGAATATATGACAAGAAGATAGAATATATGATAGCAAGATATAATATATGATAGCAAGATAGAATATATGATAACAAGATAGAATATATGATATCAAGATAGAATATATGATAGCAAGATAGAATATATGATAGCAAGATAGAATATATGATAGCGAGATAGAATATATGATAGCGAGATAGAATATATGATAACCAGATAGAATATATGATAGCAAGATAGAATATATGATAGCGAGATAGAATATATGATAGCGAGATAGAATATATGATAACAAGATAGAATATATGATAACAAGATATAATATATGACAAGAAGATAGAATATATGATAGCAAGATAGAATATGATAACAAGATAGAATGCATGATAACAAGATAGAATATATGATAGCAAGATAGAACATATGATAGCAAGATAGAATATATGATAACAAGATAGAATATATGACAAGAAGATAGAATATATGATAGCAAGATATAATATATGATAGCAAGATAGAATATATGATAACAAGATAGAATATATGATATCAAGATAGAATATATGATAGCAAGATAGAATATATGATAGTAAGATAGAATATATGATAGCGAGATAGAATATATGATAGCGAGATAGAATATATGATAACCAGATAGAATATATGATAGCAAGATAGAATATATGATAGCAAGATAGAATATATGATAGCAAGATAGAATATATGATAGAAAGATAGAAAAGTTGATAGCAAGATAGAATATATGATAGCGAGATAGAATATATGATAGCAAGATAGAATATATGATAGCAAGATAGAATATATGACAAGATAGAATATATGATAACAAGATAGACTAGACTGATCGGTCGATGACGCGTCATCGCAAATCCCCACGTTCACCGCTTTGAACTTTTGACACAAAACCCCACAACCCACCCCCGGGGGTGGAGCCAAATGTAAACGTCCTTTTGCACTCCGCAATTATATGGGTAACTCACATACCTGATTTGGTTGAATTTCGTCCAATAGTGTCAGAGGAGTTGCATTACAATCAATGTCATGACGTTTTGACCCCATCCCACACACCCTGGGGTGGGGCCAAATGTAAACGTGCTCATCCACTCCACATTGATAAGAGTAACTCACATACCAAATTTGGTTGAATTCCGTTCAATGGTTTCGGATAAGATGCGTTACAATCAATTTTGCAGGTTAAAATTTGACCTTTTGATCCCTCTTTCGACCCCCTGGGGGCGCAGCCAAAGGCATATAAGTAACTCGGATATCAAATTTGGTTGAGTTCCATCTAATGATTTCAGAGGAGTTGCATTACAAACAATTAGATGACCTTTTGACCCCATCCCCCACCGGCTGGGGCGAGGCCAAATGTAAATGTGGTCATCCACTCCTAACTGACATTCTAAATTTGGTTGAATTCCGTTCAACAGTGTCAGAGGAGTTGCATTACATTTCTTGACTTTTTGATGCCCCAAACTCCCCCCCCCCCCCTCATGAAGCAGGGCCTCCGCAATCATATGAGTAACGTAGATATCAAATTTGGTTGAGTTCCGTTTAACGATTTCAGAGGAGTTGCGTTACAACTGATTTGACCTTTTGACCCCTGTAATGTCCAACTGCGGGCGGAGCCAAATCTAAATATCGTCTTGCAAAGCGGAATCATATGGGTAACCCACATACCAAATTTGATTTAATTCCACCCAATAAGTTGGGAGGAGATAGCGTGATGGACGGATGGACAGACAGACGGATGGAGGCGATTACAATATCCCCGTGATTTTTTTAAGACGTGGGGGATAACTAATACTTTTGCATATATTTGAACTTTTTTTACCGCCGCCACGCCTCCTTGGGGGCGGAGCCTAATCTAAATGATGTCTTGCAAAGCTCATTCCTATTGGTAACTCACATAACAAATTTGCTTGAATTCCACCCAACGGTTTGAGAGGAGTTAGTGTGACGGACAGATGGACAATCAATCTGACCTTTTAACCCCTGCCATGCTACCTTGAGGGTGGAGCCTAGTCTATAGCTCGTCTTGCAAAGCGCATTCCTATTGGTAAGCCACATACCGAATTTGGTTGAATTCTGCGCAATGATTTGGGGTGAGAGGCATTATAATCAATTTGACCTTTTGACCACTGCCGCGCACCCTTGGGGGCAGAGCCTAATCTAAATATCGTCTTGCATGAGTAACCTACTTATCAAATTTGGGTGAATTCCAACCAACAATTTGGGAGGAGTTACATGTAGCGTGACGGAGACGGACAATCAATTTGACCTTCTGACCCCTGCCACTCCCCCTTGGGGGCGGAGCCTAATCTAAATATCGTCTTGCAAATTGCATTCCTATGGGTAACCTACTTACCAAATTTGGTTGAATTCCACATAACAGTTTGGGAGGAGTTAGCGTGACGGAGACGCGCAATCAATTTGACCTTTTGACCTCTGTCACGCCCCTTGAGGGTGGAACCTAATCTATATCTCGTCTTGCAAAGCACATTCCTATTAGTAACCCACATACTGAATTTGGTTGAATTCCACGTAACACTTTGGGGTGAGATGCATTATAATCAATTTTACCTTTTGACCCTTGCCACGCCCCCTAATCTAAATATTGTCTTGCAAATTGCATTCCTATGGGTAACCTACTTACCAAATTTGGTTAAATTCCACCAACAGTTTGGGAGGAGTTAGTGTGATGGAGACGGACAATCAATCTGACCGTTTGATCCCTGTCATGCCCCCTTGGGGGCGGAGACCAATCTAAATATTGTCTTGCAAATTGCATTCCTATGGGTTACCTACTTACCAAATTTGGTTAAATTCCACCAACAGTTTGGGAGGAGTTAGTGTGACGGAGACGGAAATCAATTTGACCTTTTTACCCCTGTCACGCCCCCCCCCTTTGACGGTGGAGCCTAATATAAATATTGTCTTGCAAATTGGATTCCTATGGGTAACCTACTTACCAAATTTGGTTAAATTCCACCCAACAGTTTGGGAGGAGTTAGCGCGACAGACAGACAGACAACCAATTTGACCTTTTGACCCCCGCCACACCCCCTTGTAGGTGGAGCCTAATCTAAATATCGTTGTGCAAATTGCATTCCTATGGGTAACCTACTTACCGCATTTGGTTGAATTCCACCCAGCAGTTTGGGAGGAGTTAGCATGATGGAGACGGAAAATCAATTTGACCTTTTGAACCCTGTTATGGTCCCCTTGAGGGAGGAGCCTAATCTATAGCACGTCTTGCAAAGCGCATTCGTATTAGTAACCCACATACCAAATTTTGTTGACTTCCACGCAACGCTTTGGGGCGAGATGCATTACAATCAATTTGACCATTGACCTCTGCCATGCCCCCTTGGGGGCGGAGCCTAATCTAAATGTTGTCTTGCAAAGCGCATTCCTATGGCTAACCCACATACCAAATTTGGTTCAATTCCACCCAAACGTTTGGGAGGAGTTAGCGTGATGGACAGATGGAGGCGATTAGAATATCCCCGACGGTTTTTTCCAAACGTGGGGATAAACATATGATAAGATAGAATACATGATAACAAGATAGAATATATGATATCAGACAGTTCTCCAGTACATGTTAGTTTCTACAATTTTGAAAATAGTCTAAGAAATCTTCTGTACATAATTGGAAGAGAAGATATCGCTGCCTTGGCAATTATGTTCAAAATATTAAACTGTACATTTTATGGCACTCCTAATTCAAGGAAAACACATTGAGAGAAAGCTGAAGAAGACATTGAAAATAATTTCACTGGAAGTTATTGCACCTGGAAGGAAAAACTTACATTGAAATTAATGTCAAAATATTCAGCAAAATATTACTGACATAATTTATTGTACCTGGCTATACCGTGTCATTTGAAGATTATGTAAAGGAATTATCTTATTTATTATTTTCAAACTCTGCAGAAACATGGGTTTTGTTAGAAAGTTTCAGACAATTGAAGCGTGACATTATTCTTAGACAAGATTTCTGCAATGAAAAAAATGACTTGTTATACAAGATCATTTTCCTTTCATTAACAGGGGGTGGGGGTGAGGTGGGCGGGGGCAAAAGGTAGTGCTTCGATAAGAGGTTGAAATACCAAATGTCTGAAAGTAGCAACACCTTTTAAAAGATCTCTGAGATCTTTGCAAAAAGCTATTTCCTAAGACAACTTGCTTATATTATTTAAAGGATCATAGGCATTTCAAATGCCAACTGATACAAATTAATCTTAAAATAATATGCACTTAGTAACCTTTAGATACATTTATTAACATATCATCCACTCATGGATGCATATTTAAATATAAGATACCTGCTGCTAGCAGCTGTCCACTGGTGCTCTGTGTGACTGTGTGCTTTTTAATCGTCTTCATTGGAACAACCATGGGATCAATGCCACTTGTCACGTCTGTCTGTGATCGAATTGTACGATGCGTCTCAACCGCACTGACAGCTGCACTGCTTCCTGTCTGACCAGATAATTTGATACCGGAAGTCTAGACATGAAAAGATGCATTTGAATTTCAGTATCTACATTTCAAGGCAGTCAGACAAGCAACCTGTTGACAAGTTTTGAAAATAATTTGACTATTGACTAGTGGCAGAAATCTGTTTGAATCATGATAAGAATCAGAGATTAATTCATTCCATCATATTGCTTACCAATGGGCCAGGTTTTATGTTCTGCTCTCATGATCTCATCTCTCACAATTTGATTGCGTTTCAGTGAAAATGGGATATAACTCCATCAAAAATTTACGCAAACTCGAACTTGGTCTGTAACTTCTCATACCAAGCAATCTAGCAATTCTCAGTAGAATATCCCGAGACTGCGAGAAAAAGTGCGGAAAACTAACATTTTTTATAAGTCGAAAGGGGGCATAACTCCATGAAAAATTGATGAAAATGTCTGAAACTCGAACTTGCTCTGTAACTCCTTATACTAAGCAATGTACCAATTTTCGCTTAGATATCTTGAAGGAGTGCAAAAAAAAGTGTGGGAAGCTGATACTTTTCATATTTCTTAAGTCAAAAGGGGGCATAACGCCATAAAAATTGACGCATACGTCTGAAACTCGAACTTGGTCTGTAACTTCTCACAACAAAGCAATGTACCAATTCTCAGTTGAATACCTTGAAGCACTGCGAAAAAAAGTGAGGAAAATCAACTGCGACAGACAGATGGACAGACAGACGGACAGACAGAGTGCAAACCTATAGTCCACCCCCAGTTTTACTGGTAGGGGACCAGTGATAATTTGTCGATGAACATTTCAGATGTTTTTTTGTCAGAAGAGAAGAGCAAACGGGTAGAGTGCGCGCGCGTGCATTCACAAAATCTACCCAGATACTGGCAAGGACAATGCATCTTTTAATTAATTCAACTATAGATGAAATTGGACAGGTAATTGAGGAAAACGCTTTCCTGTACGACAATACATATAGTCATCATTCGGGTTAGTTTTACTGACCTGCTGAGTGTTAGTTTTTTTCCCAAGGAGTGGTGATCCTGGAAAGCTGAAGTTGAAGCGTTTCTCACTCTTCTGATGTGTTTTCTCCGGCGTGATGTCTCTGTAATGTTAACCAGTAGAAGTCAAATATAAATATGCTAAAAATCACAATTCATTATCTCAATTTCATTTTCTCTGGAGACTACTGAGATTTGTCCACAAATGCCTTTTATGTTCACCGCTTAGACCCTTTTACACACACCACCCCCACCCTCTCCCAAACCCCACCCTAGAGCTGGTGCCAAATCTAAGTGTCCTCTTGCACTCCGCAATCATATGGGTAACTCAAATACCAAATTTGGTTGGATTCCTACCAATGGTTTCGGTGGAGTTCAGTCACAGTCAATTTCTTGACCTTTTGACAACCCCCCACCCCTCCCCCCCTCCACCCCCGCAGTAACAGCTCCCAGTAAAATTAGCTTCAAAATATTCAACAGCTTAACCGTATAGTTATTTTGAAATTTAGATTCTGGGAATTCAACTTTCAAAGTATCAAATTGATTTCAACATGTTTTCAAAAAGGTGACCGAAGCTTAGAAAGAAATGGGTGAGGCCATAGCTAGAAAGGGATCCCATCATTATGAGCTGATAGGCTGAAAGCTGTAAAAAGTAGCAATCGCATTGCCTGCACTAATTATTTTGATAATAATTTGACTGAACGCGGCTGCTGTCATGGATAGCAATAACTTATTGTCAAAATATTCAACAGCTTTCTCATGTTTTCTCCTGGGAATTGATACACTGCCGTGAATACATCCTATGTGCTTACTCCTCAAGAGCTGGCTGACAAATGGTCAGTTGCACGTGCAGACAGGTTCTTCTTTGAGAAATCATGGACCGTACAAACAATAGAATCAACGAACATGGCACTCAATACTTACAATGAATATAGTCGGGGCATTGCATGCTGGAGAAATCAACAGCCATCTCTTATCTCGTGCAAAAGTTTCTCTATTCAATGGGACATGACATCTTTAAGTGAAAATTATTGACCAATGAAACTGTGAGGAATCTCTTCCCAGGAGATGCCAAGAACATGTTTTAGACTCACGTACTCAGCTATAGAAGCGAAGTCATCCATGAGTTCTACAGTGCTACCAGACATCTGACTATGTGTAGTGTTCACTGGACCACCATTAGATAAAGACTGAAGCTAAATCAAACAGAACAAGTACAAGAATACACATATAAATATGAGTTCATCCGAATTAATCATTTAATGGTAAACATTCGTCAAGAAAAACTAAATTTTGGCGTACTGAATGGCTATTTGTGCGCCAAGCGACTATTTAACAAAAATGTACAACTGGAGTGACCGGCTCGACCAGTGATCCCGTTATTTCAGCTGTAAATTTTCAAGAGAGGTCTCTCTTGGCCAGCAAATGGACATTTCCTCAAGCCTACTGCAGAGGTCGAATTCAACAGACCCGACAATTAACATGTTTAATGCCGTGCCTATCATCCTCACACACATCCTTATTATTGATAAAGCTCAAGGTTGTTGTTAGTGTAAAAGCTATTGACAACTTCTTATACAAAGGCCACTGTGACATTAACTTTTGAAATTTTGAACTTTTGAAGTTTCTGATCACAATTTCAAAAGTTAGTATCGCAGTGTATATAATGCTACAAGAAACTGTAATTAGTCTCTGATCACAATTTCAAAAGTTAGTATCGCAGTGTATATAATGCTACAAGAAACTGTAATTAGTCTCCATCCGCAGAGCAATGTGCTATAGATGAGCTATGACGATTCAACACAAAGATAAGAGATTCATACTTACAAAGCAGCCGATGTGACTTAACTTTTAACCTCACTGCAGATGCTGATGGATATATTGAATCTCCAATCATCATATATTTTGATACGTTACACCATTGTAGTCTAATGGACATTTCCATTTTTAGCCATGACCCGCCCATCACTAGCTAAGCTCCACCCACACCTCGCCGTGTTGGGATTGATCGATCCCCAAATGCCCTAGCTATCAATTTCCTGAAAACTATACAGGGAAGCTGTTGAATATTTTGTAACTAATTTGACTGGGTGCTGTTGCTGCCTATCGCCCAGTCAAATTAGTTTCGAAATATTCAACAGAATATTTATTAAATAGTAAAAGCAAACAATTTGTACAACAACGCATAGACCGTCTTCAAATATGCGTTCGTGACGTACTTATCGATGTCATTCATTATGATGTCATTCAACACATCGCGTAGTTCATTATGACGTCATATGATGGGTCGGTACTCTGGAAAGTGAATTGACCAATGATAATGAAACGAAAGACATTGGTCTAATTCTCAAAATATGTAGTGCGAATGATATAGATGGCATTTTCACATTGAATAGAACACCATTGTTAAATTTCATCGAAATTTTAGAGGCGTTGTTGAATTATGATGCCAATAAAAAACTTTAACAAAATGACACACTGATGGCACAGGAAAATGTAATCCTTTTCCTTTCGCAAGTGGATGGGGGGTGTGGTGGGTTAGGGTGGAAACATAAACCAGGGATTCCACTAATTTCTAAACATAGGGGAGTTCCTGGGTAATGCTATTGGGAGTCCAAGGAAGAAACATGGAAGTTTACAATGGTTCACATACATGTAACTTGCTTTAAAACATGTTTTTAAATGCTATGGCCAAAAAAGTAGGAAGTCCACTTCCTTGGTATGTTTTTCGGGAATCCAAACCTGAAATTTGGGAGTATAGTACTCCTGAACTTCCTCTAGTGGAAGCCCTGACACACACAATTATAATTTTTAACAACGTAGAGACACACAAACTTGTGCTGCTCATCACTATATATTTAGTAACTACCTTTTGTATAAGTGTTTCATTTTCTTCTCTCAGACAGCGGATATAACGCTGATCTTGTTCAAAGTTCATCAACACAGGCGTAGCTAGCAAAAGTTAAGATATTTTCAAAAGATGTCAAAGTGGACATATTCATAACAATTACATGACTCACAAAACATCATAAACAGACGTCATTAATCCTTTAACACTCATATCCGCCAAAAACGGCTTCAGTACTGGTCTTGAGAAATGTCCATTTTCAAATCAAGAGAAAGCTATTTTTGAAAATTTACAACTGGAATCGAGCCAGTCATTCTAGTATCCAGTAGTAAAATTTCAAAAATAGGCTTCCCTTGGTCTGCAAATGGACATTTTCTGGGAAAGTTTTTCTTGAAGAAATTTAAGTGTTAAATGGTTAATAAACTATAGAAACAGTCAAATCTATATTTCCCATTCTGATTGCAGAGATGAAATTTATGTGCTTTAATTTAAGCCCATGTTCACAAAATGGCACTTAGATTTAGAATTAAACAAGGGACCTATATCACACAACTGGAATCATTGGCCACTGGCACAAACGAACAAAGTGTTATGAACACTGGAAAAATTTACCAATCTAATTTCTGAGCCAAGTTTTATTCATATTGGTCCAGCGGTTACCGTCAATAAGTAGTATTTTATGATTTTTTTCAGAAATTTTCAGAAAACCCAAGACTGCCACCAAACACGCTAAATTTGTATTTTTCTACATCGGCCATGTCTTTTATGTGTCAACTTTCCATGGATAAACTTTAATGGCCCTTAGTACTCATATCTCCCAAATTTTAGCCTGATCTGTTTAGTGGTACAGAAGTCATTTTCACGAAAACTAGGTCATCCAAGATGGCCGCCAAAACATTTGGCAAATCAAGTTCCGTTAAACAAACTTGGTTCAGGTTGTGCCCTAGATGATGTTTGATGAGTTTTGAATTGACACTTGGCTTTTCAGAAAAGGCCAGGTGAAATAACAAATGTGCCTGACTTAAGGTGCTTAAACAGTGCTTCCTCTGCTTCTGCCATTTACTAGCCACCATTAACAGGTTGATTATTAGGCTACTGTAGAGAGCACAGTGAAACGTTTACAACAAACTTATTTTGTTTTGATATTTTTTTTAGAAACAAGTTTCCCTGTGCTTACTGCTTACGTAACACTTTAACACTCATATCAGCCAAAAAACGCTTCTGCAGCGGCCGTGAGAAATTACCATTTGAAGACCAATTTTTGAAAATTTACCACTGGAATGACTGGCTTGGTTACCGAGCCAGCCATTCCAGTGGTAAATTTTCAAAAATACTCTTCTCTTGGTCTGAAAATGGACATTTTCTGAGAAAATTAAAATTTTCTTTAAAAAATATACGGTTTAAAAGGTTCAAGGCTCCAAATTCGTACGTTCCAGTCGCTGATGGTATGTGGGAAAAACGATTCTTTACAGTACCCATTTCTGCAGGTGACTTGGAACAACAGGTGGTACATCTCCAGAAGCATTTTGGTGGAATAAGTCAATTTTCTTTGTTGACATGCACTTGATTGTTGGAAACTTTGTACATCACTGCAAGCCCTGCAAACATCACTGCAAGACGATCTTCAAGTGATTACCACTGAAAATAGTTGAGCATGTTGCTTACACTCAATCTGTTGTGGAATCTGCCGAGTACATATCAAGCAGCTCGTCTTTGAACCATGAATCATCCATAAGTTCTTTCTGGTGGTAGGGATCCCAAATGATGATAGCATATTCTAGTGGGCCTGACTAGGGTGTTGTAAGCAGCGATCATGATGTTAGTAGAAGCTATATCGAGGTTTCTTCTGAGGAAGCTGAGGGTCCTGTTGGCTTTGTTGCGGATGTATTCTTTCCACTTCCAGATTTTACAATGTACATCTAGAGGATGATCATGCAATATCTACTGGTGTCTGATTGGATGGTATTTTCTGCTGATATTTAACACATTGCATTTTTCAGGATGGAATTTCATCAGCCAGTCTTCTTCCCATTGTGCTAGCTTGTTGCGAACTACTTGGCTACATTGTTGAGAGATACTTGGACCTCTCATACATCACAATCTGAAGATGTTCTCAGGTAGATGATGGTGGCATCAACAAGCAGTAATACTTTTGTTTTTATCACAATTCAGCGCATACACATCCTTGTCTAATAACCTTTATGATTTACCAATCCCAACATAAGAATTAAAATGGAACTGACAAATCACCTCTAATTCCAATTGGAATTCACTACAACCATCCATCCTGAACAATGGCATCAAATGCCATGCATCCCGATTGGTGGCGTATAGAAAAAGGATACGCATAGCCTGCAGAATGATACTAACAAAATTATGGAGGGAGAGGAAGAATGTGTCCTGCCAGTGCTTCTGGAAATACATTGAAAATGTGCTATTCTCTTCTGGAGCCTTCAAAAACGGAAATGCTGAAAAACAAAGAAAAAACGTGAGAATAAAACATGCATACAGAGTCCAGCATAATTTGATTGGAATGTGTTGTTTACTCTTTCAGAAACCGATTCCAAACACTTTAGTTTCAAAATATTCAAGATTATTTCTATAAATGTCATAATGGATCAGGTGAATTTGGTTGCTCGTGTTAGGATATGTCTTTGAACGAATAGTCATGCCACTCTTTGACTATACCTGTCTTAAAGAACCTTAAGTAGTGGGCATAAAACAAAAATCTAATGTCAAACAAGAGGCCCAACGGGCCAGTAGCGCTCACCTGGACCATAGCCATTTCAACTAGAATGTTCTTTATCAACAAGATGGCCACCAAACCGTTTATCCGACTGTTCGCAAATTGCAAATTTGAGATCAGAATACCCAAAAATACATAAAACCAATTTCGGCCTCAAAATCCATCAAATAAAAAAATCCAATATGGATGCCAAACATGCTATAGTTTGATTGGCCCATGGTGTCCAGGTTTTTTGCCGGATCAACTTCCCGTGAACACACTTTAATGGCCCTTATTCCCTAATCATATCTGCCAAATTTCGGCCCGATCCCTTCAGCGGTTCTGGAGAAGTCGTTTTCGCTACAACTAGGTCAACCAATATGGCTACCGAACCATTTGACCAATCAAGTTCCCTTGAACAAACTTGGTTCAGCTCTTGCCATAAATCATATTTCATCAGGTTTGCATCAATCCCATAAGCGGTTTCAGAGATTTTTAAAGACGTTTCTAAAAATCGGCCAAAATCCAAGGTGACCGCTGGCCCAATTGGACGATTGGCTTCGTTTGAACAAACTTGAATCTCTATGCCCTAAGGATGCTTCCTGCGAAATATAATTGAAATCGGCTCAGTAGTTCTCGAGAAGAAAACATTTTAAATTTCCCATTGCTTTAGTATGGGAGCTT
Source organism: Chaetoderma sp. LZ-2023a (assembly GCA_034401795.1). Taxonomy (NCBI): domain Eukaryota; kingdom Metazoa; phylum Mollusca; class Caudofoveata; order Chaetodermatida; family Chaetodermatidae; genus Chaetoderma; species Chaetoderma sp. LZ-2023a. The sequence continues at coordinate 18,826,226 of CM067369.1, read as the reverse complement.
TTGGTGGGAAAATGATCCAAGATGGTCGCCAAACCATTTATCCGACAGTTTCGAAAATTGCAAATTTGTGATCAGAATACCGTAAAACACATACAAAACTAATTTCAGCCTCAAAGTCCATCTAATAAAAACATCCAATATGGCTGCCAAACACGCTATATTTTGATTGGCCCACAGCGGCCATGTTTTTTGACGGATCAACTTCTCTTCAACAAACTTTAATGGCCCTTAGGCCCTAGTCATATATCGCAAATTTTGGCCCGATACCATCAGCGGTTCTGGAGAAGTAATTTTTGCTATAACTAGGTCAACCAAGATGGCCACCGAACCATTTGACCAATCAAGTTCCCTTGAACAAACTTGGTTCTTGCGCTAGATCATATTTCATGAGATTTGCATCAATCCCCTAAGCAGTTTCGGAGATTTTTAAATCCAAGATGGTCGCGGCCAAATTGGCCGATCGGGTTCATTTGAACAAACTTGGATCCCGATGCGCTAATTATGCTTCCTGCCAAATATAATTTAAATCAGCCCAGTGGTTCTTGAGAAGTCGTTTAAAGGAAACGTTGACGGATGACAGGCGGATGATGGACGGTCACCACGGCATAAGCTCACTTGGCCTTTCAGGCCACGTGAGCTAATAATAAGTCTTTTAGTGAATATTTGTGGTTTACTGAACTGGATATTTCTGATTTACTTCAGGAACTGAATATTTCTGACTTTATCTGTTCTCAAAATCAAAATATTTGCTTATTAAGTGTACATTTGCAAGCCAGGAGAATACTATTTTTTAAATTTTACCACTGAAATGACTGGCTCGCCGGTTTCGGCATGAAAGGGTTAATAACGAACTGAATATTTCTGGCTTGAATGTTTCAGACTCACAGAACTGAATATCTGTTTCATTGCATTGATTTAAATATATTTGACTTATTGTCAATATTTGCTTATTGAACTCACTATTTCTGAATTACTGAACTGAATATCTGTTTATTGAACTGAATTTTACTGACTTACTCAACTTAATATTTCTGATTGAATATTTCAGTCTTACTGAACTGAATATTTCAGGTCTACTGAAGCAACAATTACTGACTCACTGAACTGGATAACTATGGACTATTAAATCATTCATACTCAGTTACTCACCAAACCAATCTTTAAATTCTGGTTGATTCTGTAATTCACCAGTCATTACTTCAAAGAAGTCACGGACTCTGTCAGGTCTGCTTGTCTGGTGAGCATTTACCAGATAATACTTGAACAAGGAACTCTGATGAAAAATACACACATATAACCAGATATCATATGATAGAGCATCCACCTGAACATTAAACCTGGGTCTGTGTGTGGTGTAAATGACAGCTCTGCTCAAGGATTTAAACACTGAAATCCCAGTTTAATTCAAAAATAATTCTGGTAAAAATGTCATTTAATGAAGGCTGATCCAATTTGACATTTATACCAGAATTATTTATCAGGCATTCAGCTTTTTAGTCTTCTTCTTCTTCTTTTCGTTCGCTGATCATACCGCCAGTCCTGTAAGTGACTATCGACATGATCATAAGCGTTAAGTGCGTGGATCCATGGTTTATTAGAGTGCGCCGTGCGGCCTGGAACCTCCGTCTTCAGCACTCGAGGTTTCTGTCAGGGTTACCTCACCCTTACCTCCTTTAGTCGCCTCTTACGACACGCAGAGGATACAGAAGGTGTATTCTAAGCCCCACCTACAGGGCAAAGCTTTTTAGTTAATATCTTAGTTTGTTCTGCTGGGAATCAAGTCTACGACAGCACCATCTCCCACCAAATTTGTTGAAAAATGTACACCAGTTCATCTTTTAATTTAATTTGAAAATTTCGACACCAGAGTGGTAATGGTTAACATGGGTCATACAAAAACTTGACTGATTCATCATTCAAGCACTTTTCAAAGACGATTTCTATAATTTTCAAGGACTAATATCAAACTATACGTGAGATGGGGCCACCCCCTACTTCCTTTAATTCGGGGCTCAGGGGTTCTCTGCAAGAATTCTTTTTACAAATTCCATGCTCTGAGATGCAATCTCCTACAGTCTTAGTCATAAACAGCAGTATTGTGAAAAGGGCATTTTCAAATTCAATCACTTTCAAGGACTGACGTCAAAATTCAAGTACTTGTCAAATTTGTATGAACCCTGCTTAATGAGCTAAGACTGCAATATTGTCTGTAACACATTTCAAAAGCATACCTCTAGTTTCTGAACGCTAGGCATATAGCGCTGCTCCAAACGACTGAAGAACCTGTGACTCAAATAACTCCAATAGTCGCGCAATCCTAGAAGATCATAGCTTGAAATAAAACTGTTAATCTGCTCCATGATACGATCAACCTGCAAATAGTAGTAATTGATAGGCTAGTAAGATACGGTTACATATAACGTAGTAAGCAACAGGCCAGTAAGACACAGGTACAGAGTAAGTGACAGGCCAGTAAGACACAGGTACAGAGTAAGTGACAGGCCAGTAAGATACAGGTACAGAGTAAGTGACAGACCAGTAAGACACAGGTACAGAGTAAGTGACAGACCAGTAAGACACAGGTACAGAGTAAGTGACAGACCAGTAAGACACAGATACAGAGTAAATGACATGCCAGTAAGATACAGATACAGAGTAAATGACATGGCAGCAAGATACAGGTACAGAGTAAATGACATGGCAGTAAGATACAGGTACAGAGTAAGTGACAGACCAGTAAGACACAGGTACAGAGTAAGTGACAGACCAGTAAGACACAGGTACAGAGTAAGTGACATGGCAGTAAGACACAGGTACAGAGTAAATGACATGGCAGTAAGATACAGGTACAGAGTAAGTGACAGACCAGTAAGACACAGGTACAGAGTAAGTGACAGACCAGTAAGACACAGGTACAGAGTAAGTGACATGCCAGTAAGACACAGGTACAGAGTAAGTGAAAGACCAGTAAGACATGGATACAGAGTAAGTGACAGACCAGTAAGACACAGGTACAGAGTAAATGACATGCCAGTAAGATACAGATACAGAGTAAGTGACAGACCAGTAAGACACAAGTACAGAGTAAATGACATGGCAGTAAGATACAGGTACAGAGTAAGTGACAGACCAGCAAGACACAGGTACAGAGTAAGTGACAGACCAGTAAGACACAGGTACAGAGTAAGTGACATGCCAGTAAGACATGGATACAGAGTAAGTGACAGACCAGTAAGACACAGGTACAGAGTAAATGACATGGCAGTAAGATACAGGTACAGAGTAAGTGACAGACCAGCAAGACACAGGTACAGAGTAAATGACATGGCAGTAAGATACAGGTACAGAGTAAGTGACAGACCAGTAAGACACGGGTACAGAGTAAGTGACAGACCAGTAAGACATGGATACAGAGTAAGTGACAGACCAGTAAGACACAGGTACAGAGTAAATGACATGGCAGTAAGATACAGGTACAGAGTAAGTGACAGACCAGTAAGACACAGGTACAGAGTAAGTGACAGACCAGTAAGACACAGGTACAGAGTAAATGACATGCCAGTAAGATACAGATACAGAGTAAGTGACAGACCAGCAAGACACGGGTACAGAGTAAGTGACAGGCCAGTAAGACATGGATACAGCCACCAACAAATTTCAGTCAAATTGTTTTCAAAATATTCAGCAGGTCCAGAGTTATTGTCCATTGAAATTCTTGTCTGTTGGCTTGCAGCAGTCATCTAGTTAAGATTAATCAAGAAAACAAAAATATTGGTTTCTGTCCATTTGCAAGTCAAGAAGAGGATGCATCAGCTTCAAGACATTTACAGGGGGTAACTCTGTTTTGAAAAATTTCCCGTATTGGGGCATAAAAAAACCGTGAAACTAGATCCACTGACCGCTGGAATTCCTAAATTAAAGGTGCATATTCACAGCAGAATGGTTGAAAATAAAATTGTTAAAGTTTTAGACTTTTAGAGGCTTAAATTGTGCACATAGATGTAATGAAACGAAATAAATCTTAACATAGGATGATTTCATTACGTATAAATTAATATAATTTTTAAGTTGTCAAATTGAATTAGAGGCACACATCCCTAGCTAAAAACATGAAATGTATTTAAACGGAATGAAATCATCATATGTAAAGATTTATTTCGTTTCCTTCCATCGAGGGACATAATTTATGCCACTAAAAGTATACAATTTTAACAATTTAATTTTCAAGCATGTTAGTGTGAATATGCACGTTTAAATTCTCTTTCATATTATATAATTATAAATAAACAAACATTCTGTAAGTTTTCAATACATGTCCCCAACCTGGTGATCTAAATCTTCAGCGATTGACAGTCAAAAACTCAATTAAAATTTACAGAAAGGGCTTCAACTCGAACTTGATCTTGTAAATTCTCATAACAAAGAAATGTAACAGTATTCAGTTGAATATGTTGAAGAATGAAAAAAATGCTAGAAAGCTGACATTTTTGTATTTCATAAGTCGAAAGGGAACAGTACTCCATCAAAAATTTACTTGAATGCTAGAAACACAAATTTGATCTGTAGCTGCTCATACCCAGGCAATGTAGCAATTTTCAGCTGACTATCTTAAAGGAGTGCAAAAGAACTTTGGAAAATTGATTTCTTAAGTTTAAAGGGGCATAACTCCATCAAAGAGTGACGGAAATGTATGAAACTCGAACTTCCGCATTAACTTCGCATAACAAAGCGATGTATTATTTTTCAGTTGAATATCTTGAAGGAGTGTGAAAAAGTGCGGAAAGGTGGCATAACTCCATCAAGAAATGATGCAAACGCCTGAAACTTGAACTTGCTCTGTAACTTCTCATAATAAAGAAATGTACTAATTCTCAGTTGAATATCTTGAAAAAACCAGAAAGCCTATATTTTTTTGTATTTCATCCGTTGAAAGGGGGTGGGGGGGGGGCATAACTCCATGAAAAATTGACGAAAATGTCAGAAACTGGAACTTGCTTCATAACTCCATATAATAACGCAATGTACCAGTTTTCAGTTGAATATCTTAAAGGAGCATGAAAAAAAGTGCGGGGAAACTAATATTTATCGTACTTCATAAGTCGAAACAGGGCATAACTCCATCAAAGATTTACGAAAATGTCTGAAACTCGAACTTGCTCTGTAACTCCTTATAATAAAGCAATGAACCAATTTTAGGTAGAATATCTTGTAGGTATGTGAAAGAGTGCGGGAAACAAATTGTGACAGATAGACACACAGATGGATGAACAGATGGAGAGAAAACCTGTAGTTCACCAGGTTTTACTGATAGGGGAGTAATTATTACACATTACAGCTTTAAATGATTTATGGAGTGGTAGGATAAGTTAGTTTCATCCTATAAATATAAATTTCAATTCTGGAAGCTGTAACAATAAATATATATTGTGGATAATTTTACTGGCAGATGTTGATGCCCTGGTCAGTAACTTTACTTGAACAATCTTGACCATTACATTGTTCACCCATGGTATATTTGTATATATGTGATAATCACTACATGATATTATTCTATAAATATGACAATCTGACTGAAAGTTAGTGCTACCTCAGGCAGCAACAACCTTTAGTAATAAGCTTATACAACTTTTACCTACCTTAGAAACAGGTCGTGTACTAAATCATTATGGAAATAACAAATCTTTTAACCCCTCTTATGTCAACAGCACCTTTAAGTGCTCAAAATCATACTTTTATCAATTAACTTTATAATGTATCAAGATTTTAAAAAAAATTCAAATTTCTGGTCAGTGGATGACCATTTGCTGGCCAAAAGAATGCGGTTTTTGCAAACTTACCGCTGGAATTTAGGAAAATAGTTTTTAAGAGCGCGTCTTAGCCAGCTTCACGATTAAACGGTCAAGTAAATCAAAAATTTTGCTTAGTCAGTGTCCATTTGCAGGCCAAGACAAAACTATTTTTGAAATTTTACCACTGGAATGACTGGCTCGGTTACCGAGCCAGTCATTTCAGTTGTAAATTTTCAAAAATAGTCTTCTCTTGGCCTGCAGATGGACATTCCTCAACAACCCCTGCAGAGGCTCTGTTTGACGATTAAAAGGTTACGATGACACAAGAGGGGTTAATGTTATATAGCAATTTTTTCATTATAAAATGTTGCAGAATAAGATGAGATTATTTCTGAAAGTATATCACTGGAATGACTGGCTCGCTTATCAAGTCAGTCATTCCACTGGTAAAATTTCAAAAATAATCTTATCTTATCTGCAAAGAGACATTTCTCAACATCACTGCAGAAGCCGTTTTGTTCAGCTTTAGTGGTAAAGGGTTCAACCGATTAAAAACATCAAAAGTTGTATTGTAAAGAAAGTTTAATCTGCCATGCTATGTGTTAAGAGCATGTCATGTTCTTATCTTTATATATACTAGGAGAAAAAAGAAATGCAAGTTCAGATTTAGTAGTAAATATCTCAAATGATTTATTGATTATTATTTCATTGTTTGTATTTTATTTCATTTCTTTATTACTGATTAGATATTGACAAGTTTTGTTGTCTTAACACACAGAGCGTTTGCATCGATAACGTTCAAACGTGAGTATCCTACACCATTTCCTGATCAAAGCAAAACTGGTTTGGTGAATGCGCATGCAGCCATTGCAGTCAATGTTGACGTCGCATGGGTGTAAGTTGTGGACCAACGTAGGGACGTTGAGGCTTTAAATTGAACTCCCCCAACCGATTCCTAACTGTTCTTGGGCACACTCAGCGACCATGAGTTAGGGTTGCACGATTTTTCGATTATTCGATTAATCGCGATTATATAATTCAAAATGATCGTGGATGATTATAAAATGAAATAATCGTATAATTGCCATGTTGAAATTTTTGTCAAGACACTTTTACGCTTGTGAAACTCTGCTCGCGTTACCAATCAAAGAAAACAAACATCCGGCTATCAGCCGAATGTGTGAATGCTTAAATAAACTTAAATAAATAACTGATTTGTTTGTATTGACTCATGATTAGTTTTAGATGAATAAAGATTGTTCACATGGTCGCTATTTGTCATTGTTGTTGTAATCACACACGCTTATCCCGCATTCCCCATTCATAGTTATGCGCTAACGGTTTCCCCAAAAAAGTTCTAAAACTGATACCACGGAAATTCAATGCATTTTCTCCCATAAAACTTCTCACCGCCTATGCCTATGTTTAATGTATACCTTAAAACATCACCGGGGAAGTGAAATTATTTGATTTGAGCGCCTAAATATTGCGTATCCTTTAATAAAGGTCATTTATTACATCAAAACTAATCCACAATTTGATATAAAATGGCGTCGCGAAAAAAATACAAATCACGTGATTCGCCTCCAATTGAAGTTTATTTTAGGGCGAGTACTGGGATATAAATATTCTGGAATCGGGGACTCGGAACTCGGGAATTTCTATATATTATCATGGCGCGATAGGAACTGAGTTTTATGCTGATCTGAATAACGGGTACCCGTTTGATAAACTCCCGTTAGCGTATAATATCTCGTGAAAACATGCCGCCTCCCATCGCAAAAGAGCTGCTGGCTCGCCAACTTAAGAAGTCGGCTATATTGTCGTTCATAATAATTCAATTTGGATCATTTAATGTTGATCGGCGTTACAAAATTGATGCGCATTTTCTCCCGTACTTGTTTGGTACATAAATTTGGTCTTAAAATATATTTATAATAAGGAAGCTATTTAATCATGCAAAGACTGTTTAAAGCGCATTTTGACTGCAAAAGTGTGGAATAAACTTTATTATATCTTGAACATACGTGGCCTACTATTAGTATTAATCTAATAGGTGGTCGAGATTTACAAATCTAGAGGGGCCGGAAATGTATCAGGGCAGAGATCAGTCTGAAGTAGACACACCCTGTGACATGATTGTTATTATTATACACGCTATTCTTACAAATTTTCCTATACAATCTGCTGAGTTAGGTGGTGGGCTTCTAATACAGAGTTTTGCCGTTTTGAAACTGCTAAGAAATCATTGGAGCTCATATCAACGTTAGTGGGTGGGCTTCTATTAGATCATAGGTTACAATTAAGCAAAATACGGTACCTTCCATTTTCCGTCTAGAAAAATCTTGATACATTCCTTTGTTTGCAATCAGAAACTGGCGTATTCTGTCCATGTATGTATACCCAAGTGCCTAACCCATAATCTTACAATCTGCAGTAGCATAATAACGTCCTCTAAGTAGCATTGACGTAGTTAATATAGTTCATGATTAATCGTATGATCGCGATTATTTTTTTAAAATGATCGCGATTATGAAAAGTGAATAATCGTGCAACCCTACCATGAGTACCTACAATCTCACTAGCCATCTGCATCACCGTCTGAAATCAGTTACGAAGATGTATTAGACCAGGGTTTGTACACCTTTCAGTATTTGAAATTCCATGACTTTTCCATGACTAAAATTAAGAAATTCCATGACCTCCAAGAATCAATAGCTAGGTCAAAGACAGTCAAATTTGTTTCAAAATGTTCAACAGCATATAGTGAATCATATGGAATTCACTTTATCTAGGGAAAAGGGTCAACATGTGAGAATATCCGGTACATTTTTAATAAAATCTGAGGTTTTCACATACAAAATTGATGAATAAAAATTCTGAATGGAAGTTCTAGAGCCTATGATCATACATGTAGTATCCTTTCAGCCTAACATGGTTGAAATCGGTCAAAATGGTAAGAAGCAATATGGCCATTTCTAGTAAAGATTTTGACCCCAAAAATTGTCTATTAACCCTTTAACACTCATATCAGCCAAAGCCGGCTTCTGTCACGCGTGGTCTTGAGAGATGTCCATTTGCAGACCAAGAGAAGGCTATTGTTGAACATTTTTTATAAAATAGTCTTCACTTGGTCTGCAAATTGACATTTTTTTTTTTAATTAAAAAAAATTTTGAACAAATTTAAGGCTTAGAGCCGAGGCTTCTATTTGGACAAGGTGTTCAAGAACAAATTTAAATCCAATCCCTAAAATTGTTACTTTCGCAAATATGTTGCGCACTAATAGATAACACGCATGGGAAAATTTGACAAAATATGAGCCAAAAAAGCTGTATACATGTATATAACACGCAATCAGAGTTTAGAAATATTGCAAAACATATTTTTCAGACAAACGAAAATTGGTAACTTTACCGCTAGATTCAAAATAATAATAATCCTTTATCGGCTAAATATCTTGTTATTCTTTTAATATTACCAAGTTTATTTCATACTTTAACCGTAATAGAACGCATAAAACCATCTTTGAGCAAGAAATACGTTCAATATACAGGGGAATCTCCATACACTAGCAAGACCGAGATATCATCGCCATCTAATTATCATAATGTAACCAATTCGGCCGGGACGAAATCGCCCAAATGCACAAAAATCTTGCCACTAAATATACTGCCGAATGCATACGCTGAGTAGGAAATAGTGAATTTATTGCTCGAATTGTTTTAAAAACATTCTCTTCTGTACATATTTATTATTAATTTGGGATATTCACATTCGCGGCGTTACAAAACCCATTTTTATTTGGGAGGCCTCCTTCCAGTCCAGATATAGTTTCAGTGGAATGTCTCCAATCACAAGAGTTTAATATGGCCTACCAACATAAGAAGGGATTTAACCTCATTTTATTTCTTACGTTGTTTTGGGTCATTTTATTTTGGTTGGACATATGACTTTGATAATGAATGAAATCATGTGATCGCCGCGATAAAGATATGGAAATGGGTATTTCCGAGCTTTTTTTCCTCATTTCACATTTGTATGCCATCAGATTTTATTTTTATTTAGGGAGATTATCATTTTCCATGACTTTTATCAAATTGACAAATTTCCATGACTTTTCCAGGCCTGGAATTTAGATTTTCAAATTCCATGACTTTCCAGGATTTCCATGACCTGTGCGAACCCTGTTAGACGTATGCGTTTATCTTGATGTTGCGAGGTAATGCATGGGCGTCCGCTCCTTGGATTGTCAGCTAATCTTCCCATGGCTCTGAGACGCCCAACTCACCGAGTTATCGTTGACTCATGAACTCCAAATTGTTGGGCAACGCGATGTTGCGATTGTCCCTGCATAATTAGCGCAATAGCCCTACCCATGCCAATTTTTGCGGCAGGTTGTTATTCACTCGCTTTGAAATGCAATGTGGTGCACTCGATGTGTACTGTTCAAAACTTCGATTTGATATGGTTTTCAAGTCCAAAGCATGTGGGAGTGCCCCGTATACACGCTTTCTTGAAAATTGCGTTAAAATCATGCAGCGTCGCACGTGGTCACGGTTGACCATATTTTAACCACAGATTCTTTGGTCAGTACTACATGTGCTCTAGGGATAAAAAAGTTATATTACCAAGTCTGATTAGGGTGTGTGTTGCCAGGGACCTCACGATACAATCCGTATCATGATACACCCATTCCGATACAATACATATCACAATACGTATCATCAAATGGCTAGAATGACACGACCTAGTGAGTAGTGATGACTTACATGTTGTCTGTCCTGATAAAAATGATATGGTGATCACCTGTATTAAATACAAAAATTTGCATAGTAAAAGTTATGTAAGTAATCACTTCCAGCAAAGGAAAATGTGAAACAAAACATTGTGTCAATATTTTCGCATATTTAACAGTTTGATAAAGTACTGGCAAGCAAAAATCGCAATCTCCATGTATTTGCCAAGATATTTTGGTGTAAACTCAAATTTGTGCTAACCATGGTGTACCTCCGCATTGTGATACAGAGGTGCCGATACGATACATGTATTACCAAGCTTGAGTATCACGATACACGATACGCATTGCGTATTGTGACACCCCTAGATTAGACTAGCTTAGGACATCATTACTCAGCAATTATACTCAAGCTAAGGTCAAATCACATAAACGCACTGATATTAAAAGATCAAAGGACAATGCCATTGAAAAAGTCAAACTATTAACCATTTCGCGATAGTAGACAAATTTATATATGTTACAAGGGCTTGTAGAATGAAACTAGTTTACTAGAAAGATGTTGGATATTTTGAAATTAATTTGACTGGATAATAAATATTAACTAGTCTAAAATACTCAGCAGATTATTTGATAGTCGAATTTGCCATTGCAACATATGAGACTAGCAAATTATTTCCAAAATATCTAAAAATATTTAAATTCCTATTTAAATTAAGCATGTACATCAAACCAGCTAAGCTGATGAACCGTAACCGTTTGAAGCTAATTTCACTGGAAACTGGTGTTGCCCATGGTAGCAACAGTTTCCACTATGGTTAGTCTAAATACTGAACAGAATATCTTAGCAGTCAATAAATCAGTAAATCACATTATATACTGAACGAAAAAAGTTTAGCAACACTGTGTATATTACTGTATAAATGTTATTTAACAAAAACAATAAATTGATTCAAACATATTATTTAATTTATAGGTCATTTTCTAATTTGAACAACAGTCTCTTGTTACTGTAATGCTAGCATCGCGCCTCCACAAGAGAATTTCGAGGTGATCATACTATCTGGAAAGCTTATACACAATAAATCTCGGATGAGAGGACTTCATTTCTTGTTACGAATGATCCCAACGAGGCTGATGGTGTAGAAACGACTATGGGTTGCTTGGGAGGAATGACTGCTGGTGTTCTGAGGAGGTAAATAAAACAATTAATTATATTATTTCCTATATCAAATGACTTATCGCAAACACTACATCTGGCTCGATGACTTGAAGTGTCATCCGGTACAATCCAACCCTTATACTTCTCGGTAGTTTGCCACAAAACTGAATATTTACACTTTCCCATGATCGCGGTAGCATAAGAAATTCGAAAACTATACAACAAAATTTATCTCACCTTACTAACATAATATACACACAAAATCATTTTCGCAATACTCACATGAATGTTGATTATATCCAATTGATCAAATATATGAAAATCGCGAGAATAAATAGTTATTTTCAGGATTCATGTTCAGACATGTATTACTCAAGTTCCCGGTAATCGCGATGCACCGGAGTTTTCTATGCAGTTTATACAATCACAGCGGTTACCGGGACCCAACCCAAACTTGTTCAGACACGTATTGCTCACGCGCAAAATGCTCCCGGTAAGCGCAATGTATTGGAGCTTGGCGGTTACCGGTACCCAATCCAGACTTGCGAAACCAGGAACAAGGAAGTGTTTGTTGACAAAATGGCTGCCAGAAAAAATTACAAATCCCGATATTTTAATTTTCCATAGCGGTACCACGAAATATCAAATTTTCCATAGCTTTTCCAGCCCAGGAAATGGTTTTCTTAAATTTCCAGACTTTTTCCACTTCCATACCTGCGTGGGAACCCTGTGGATTCCAGCCCACACCATGACATTGCCGCCACCGAATCTCTCGTGCTGAATGATGTTGGCTGCATCATACCGTTCTCCTAAACGTCGCCAAACCCATTGCCTACCATCCGCCACATCCACACAAAACCTTGACTCATCACTGAACAAAACGTGGCTCCATTGTTGAGCACGCCATCGCTGATGAGTTCTTGCCCATGCAAACCGATTCTCGATATGACGCTCTGTAAGAGGAACAGCAACAAGTGGACGACGTGCATGCAGTCCAGCATCATGGAGTCTGTTTCGCACAGTTTGTGCATGCACTGTAGTGCCGGTAGCGGTGTGCAAATTACGGGACAGCCGCGGCGCAGTCTCAAACCTGTGACGTCACTAAGTAGCGGTCTTCTCGTGGTGTTGTTGCTCTCGGTCTGCCAGATCGTGGTCGGCCATGCGTGAACATTAAAATGTCGAGCAACAGCGCGAACGCTCTGCCCAGCAGCGAGTCTTCCCATTGCTTCATGGCGCTGATTTTCGGGTAGCCCTGGGCGGCGGCCCATGTTCGGTAGGGTAAACTTTTAAGTGTTTTCTGTTAACGTTCGTTACCTGCTTTTGCAATATGGTGAATCTTTGCCTTCGCTACCCGCCAATGTGGGCCAGTGAATGAAAAATGTGTGCGGCCGAGAAATGCAAGAAATGATTTGCATTTCTTCATGATACATTGACGAAACATGCCTGCAAATTTGGTTATAGATGGACGCATAGTTTTAATACAACAAACCAAACTTCACTGTTGCTAAACTTTTTTGGCTCAGTATATTTAAATTACATTAGTACACTGTAGATATCCAGCTGAATATTTTGAACCTAATTTGACTGCGGCTCGTAAGCGGTCGAAATATTTAATAGAGCTTAAACCTGGCCAAATTGTCCGAAACTGTCCAGTAATGTCCAAAACTAACTAGAAAAAATTTTATACAGTCAAATTACCCAGTCAAATTACTTTTACTGAATTTTTCTAAAATTATTCTGTAAATGTTGAGTAACAAGGTTACAATTTAATTTCAAATTATTCAGCCACAGGATATAAGAAAATAAATCAATAAAATAAAATCTTCAGTAACAATGTTCTAATACAAAAGTAATTCGACTGAAATTTTCAGTGAAATTACATTTAAATGACAAAATACTTTTCAAATATTTCAGGGATGGCAATTTCCCGGGAAATTGAAGGAAATTTCAATTTCCCTTTCTCCGAGATTTAACAATACTTACCATTCTATTACTTCTGATACAAGCTATCTAGACTTAGTAAGCTTTACCGGCTCCTGGAACCGGGTAGCCGGCTCCCAACAACCGAGTACCCGTTTGCAATGAAGCTCATATTGTTTGCATAGCCACCAAACAAGAGATACCCATGGCTTGCCTCCGTGGGGCTGGGAGGCAGGGTCCGTAATAGGATGGTAAGTATTGTTAGATCTCGGAGAAAGGGAAATTGAAATTTCCATCATTCTCCTTCGATCAATACTTACCATTCTATTACTTCTGATACACCAGATTTTTAACTGTGCGTTCTGTTGATTATTCTTAAATGTAAATTGTACATTCTGAAAGCAACTATAAACTGCACTATAGGAGGCGTTTACACCATTACTTTCGTAGTTACTCAAAGCTACCGTCCTATGCATATGGATTGCGCAGTATCTTCCCGGGTACTAATATTAGCATCTTCGCGCTACTCTGGTAATGACCTAAACTCCTCCTATAAACGGAGGCTTATAAGTGGAAGCGGGATTTATATTTTTACTTGACAACAGTTTATGTCAAATTTTGATGAAATAAACAATGTTATTAATTAATAAACTATACGCAATATTTAGGCAGTCCCAATTAATAATTTCACTCCTGTGATGATGGATTACGGTATACATTAATCATAGACGTAGGATGGTAAGAATTTGTTGCATGAAATTGCGTTCTAATTTCGTGCTATTTTTGTCTCATTTATTTCAACTTTTTCTAGAAATTCCAAGTCCCAGTTTTGGTGACTTGCCATGTTACCCCCGGTTTATACTTTTGGGAATTTGGACCTACGATTTAATCGAAAATCGAGATTTTTTTTTTATAAAATCAATCGCGAAGTTTCAAAGCAAAAGTCGCGCAACCATAGTGACCACATCCATCACAAAAATTCTCTGAATTACCTATCTCCTTATTAACTTATAATGCACATAAGGGGCAAAACGACCTAGGGTGAACGGGAATCGGGGGCAAAATGGTATGGGTGCGAATGGGATAGGGGGGGGGGGGGGGGGGGGGGGGGCGAAACGACCCGGATTCGTTTACTATGGGTTTTCGGTTTGCCACGAAATCTGGTTAAAACAGTATAAATAAAATTAGCGATGTACGGCAATAGTTCTATGATGCATTTTACGCCATACGAAGAAAGCGGTAAAATTAATTAACAGAAATAAACACGAGTTACCACTTTTCATGAGGGGTAAGAATAAGGATATAGCCCAAACAAAACCATGTCAAGCTGTATGCTCAAATAGATAGGGCTATAGGGTAGTGGAGGGTATTTTCAATCGGAGGTAGTTTTCAATCACGCTATTTTAGACACTCAAATTTGACAGTAAAATTATAAAAGAACTATTACACTATATTTATATAATTTTTATCATTTATTCTTAGTGCTTAGCAAAAACATTTTCACAGTGCAATTGATTATTAATAATATCAAGTTATTTAAGTAGAACCACCACCATTTTATGTGACTAATTTGCCTTGTTAAATAATGTGTTTAAGAGGTAGCAGTCATATTTATAAATGCTTCAGTGAAGACAAACGGTAAAGTACAGGGGATTTTGCATATGGTTGCTTCAAAAGGATGAATTAAGAAACCATTTGATGCCTAATCTTTGACTGAATCACGCAATTTTAATTCTGCGAATGATTTTGTGTGAAATGAACCTTCAGTTAAAATCGTCAAATAATGGAGGCAGTTTTCAATCGCCTGATGAGAATTGCCAAAATTCTAATTATTCCAGTCACATTATAATTCTTGTTATAATTAAATAATATTAGCAAGCTATCCCTTATAGTTATAAATTCTAAATAAAACCTTTGCTGTATTCTCCAGGATGGCACTCAGATTGTTTGATGATTGTTACCTGTGCTAGCCAGACTCACAGTAGTCATTATTTGCTTATCACTGCAGTAAGAAATGATTTGGATGGTGCCAGAAGAGCAAATAATTTAGGTAAACTTAAAAGCTTAAATGATATTGATAACACACGCCGCATATAATAATGAAATACTAAAACATGATTTATAATTGCAAAGTTAAAAGAAAAAGAAAAACTGCAAGTGATTGAAAATACCTCCACCGATCAAAAACTGCCTCCATTGTGTTGCATTATTTCAGTAATTATTAATTCTATATCAGTATGCAGAGGTGGATACAGACTACAGAGTAACAGACAGTTTAGTGTTTGACAATATTATGACCTTCCATTTGACATATGATTGTGCACTGAAAATATTCTTAGAACGGGGAGAAATTCCACGATTCCTTAAGCGATTGAAAACTACATCCTCTCCCCTACGCCCCTTTTGAGAGACTGTCTTAAATTTAATAAGTTATATGATACCAGTTTTCGTTAACAATTAATTTTAGACTAATGTGGTATAAATCATGTTTCAATATTACTAATCAATTGCATACCCGCAAGCCTTTCTCTTTCTCATTTTTCAGTTCAAGTTCAAGATTTTTCAAGCTTGATGTTAGCCCACGGAAAAGTAAATAATCTTTGACGAGCTCGTCCATTCTATTGGCAACCGCGGCCATATTTGAGAAGGGGAGATAATTGTGTATGTATTGAAACTTGGGTCAGGCTATCGAACATTGTGCAAAATTAGTTCCCCTTATTGTCGCCATTCCATCATCGGGCGAGGGGTGGGTGAGGTGGGGTGAGAGTGTACTTGCCACCGTGGACACCAGAACTACTTTAATTATCATCAACACTTACGACATTAACTTGTATATTGTAGCGAACGCATGAGATGAAGACGTGGGCCTCCCCATAGAGCGACTAGAATCTTTCTTCTTCTTCTTCCAATTACTGGCCGCCTTCAACTTGCTGAAGATTATGTCAGGTGTGTGCATGCGTCAAGTTTTAAAACAGGGTGCCGTGCCAAAAAGTATGTACAGGTGCAGATTAAAAACAGAGCTTCCACGCTAGTCTCTGGTCACTAGGGCCTTGAAGGCATCCAGTGACACGCTGGTGACCGTCTCTTCTGGCATACATTCCAGAACAACGGCTGTTCTTGAGAAGAAGGTTGGATGTCGATCTGCTGTTCTGGTATGTGGGATTTGATATGCCATACAGTGAGTGTGTCTTGTGTAACGGAGTGGTTTCACTAGGTAGTTTTCCATGTTTACTTCTACTAGATTATTGTTAATTTTATAGAACATGATGAGACGGGCTGCTTTCCGACGAGCTTGTAGACTTTGCCATTCTAGTGTGTTGAGCATTTCGCCTATGCTAGATGTATTTCGATATCGATGGTTTATGAATTGGGCAGCTCGCCGTTGGACTTTCTCAATTTGGTTGATGTCACTTTGCTCATATGGGTCCCAGACAGTACTCACGTATTCAAGGCTCGGTCGTACTAATGATTTGTACCCTTGGGCCTTGATCCTTTTAGATGAGATTCTGAGGTTTCTGCGGAGGAAGCCAATGGTCTTATTTACCTTGTTGCAGATCGTTGATATGTGTGACTTCCAGTCTAGACTGTTGGAGATGGTTAACCCCAGGTATTTTGCTGTTGTAAGGGGTTTTAGGATCGCGCTGTGGAGTTGGTATTCGTGTCGTATGGTGGTATGTTTTCTGGAGATGGACAGGACATTGCATTTTGCGGGGTGAAACTCCATCTTCCACTTTTCCTCCCAAGCGGCTAGCTTGTCCAGGTCTTCCTGCAATGTTTAGAAGTCTGTTTCATTTTTTACTGTAAGATAGATGACGGTATCATCAGCAAAAAGTCTAACCTTTGATGTAATGCCTTGGTGGATGTCATTTATGTAGAAAAGAAAGAGGGTTGGTCCCAGTACTGAGCCCTGTGGTACTCCAGATTGAACTTTTGCCGGGGTAGATCTTTCTCCATCAACAAGGACAGTCTGGCTGCGTCGGATAGAAAGGCTTCAATCCAGGCATTTGTTTTTCCCCTAATGCCGTAATATCTGAGTTTATGTATTAGGAGACTATGACAAACTTTATCAAAGGCTTTTGAGAAGTCCATTATGAGCATGTTCGTTTGGCTGACTTTGTCAATTTCCTTACTGACATCGTCAACAAATTCGAGTAGCTTGGTCTCACAGGAGCGCTTGCTGCGGAAACCGTGCTGAAGGTGATATAAGATGTCATATTTTTTAGCATGTTTCATGATATGGCTTGTGATTATGTGTTCCATTACCTTGCAGCAGATACAAGTAAGTGAGATGGGATGATAGTTAGATGGATCATACTTTTGTCCTTTCTTGAAGACTGGGGCAACGTTTGCATTCTTCCAGTCAGTTGGTATTACTGATGTAGATAGGGACTTCCTGAAGATCATTGTTAAGATTGGTGCGGTTTCAGGTGCCAGTTCTTTCAATACTTTTGGATTGATGTTGTCAGGGCTAGCGGCTTTGTGAGCTTTGTGGAATGCCAGTCAACTCGTCTTAACTACCAACTCGTCCTACCCAATAAGTCAAGTCGTCCGAACCAAATAAGTCAACCCGCCCCATCTAAATTTTTTGGCTCACTTGCTTATTGGACGAGTTGTAGTTAGGACGAGTAGACTTTTTGAGTAGGACGAGTTGGTATTTGGGATGAGTTGACTAGGACCAATACTTTTACGACTGTTATTTATCCACAGCCTGTCAAAAAAAATGATAAACCCATACAAGATATAATATTCGCAAATTCAATGGATATAACCGATAATCACACTCTTTTTCAGTATTTTAACCATAGTGGTAGTTATATAGATAACTACGGTTTTAACCATAATGAGTTGTCTCCCTTAAAATTACTGACTGTCACAGCTTTTTAATAGGATTTTATTCGCTCCAATCTTCGGCTATTGTTGCACAATACATCCTCTTCATCTTCTGATATTTCAACTACCTAAACTGCTGTCTAAAATGCGTGAGTGTGTGCATGCTTGCTTGAATTCGAATAATTAGGTTGTTTCTCCATCTACTCATATTTCCTCAAATTTAAATGTTTTATAAAATTAATATGAAATATGAAAGACGGTAGGTAAATATTTGCAAGTAGGCCTATTAAATTAATTTGTTCATTGTTGTTGAGTCGGAAGTTCGTATTAGCAACAGCTTAAGTGAGAGCTGGTTCCGTGTGCTGGTTGCTATCGATATCTTACACAAACTTACATGAATCCTCTACTGACAGCAGGCATCAACAAGCCTCTAATGTCAGGAATGGGCTGCCTATATTTATGGTTCATTTTAAGTTTATTAAGTTGTTATTAACAATTATACATTGGCTATGTTATAATGATTCTGGAGTATAAATATTACAGATGGGTTCACAATCGTAGTTATAGCGCAATGAATGGCTTTCCCATAGCCTGTCTAGTCTAGATTTGAAAGAATTCACTGAGAGGGCACTGATAGCGGATTCAGGTAGTTTATTCCATTGATCAGTACAGCGTAATGGGAAAGAAAACTTTCGTATGTTGAGTCTTGGTCTTATTTTCCTAATTTTTAGGCTGTGACCTCGAGTAATGCTATTTGTGTCTTGTCACTCAATAAGGTCTGCAGTAACTTGGTCATATTTATTGCTAAGAATTTTATATAACTCGATCATGTCGCCACGCAATCTTCTAAATGCTAA
This sequence comes from Chaetoderma sp. LZ-2023a, assembly GCA_034401795.1. Classification (NCBI taxonomy): domain Eukaryota; kingdom Metazoa; phylum Mollusca; class Caudofoveata; order Chaetodermatida; family Chaetodermatidae; genus Chaetoderma; species Chaetoderma sp. LZ-2023a. Next base: position 18,806,932 of record CM067369.1, on the reverse strand, counting down.
TGTTGGTAATTTTAACTTTTGGAGGTGTACATGATATGGCAGATTATGCATACCAGGAACAAGTTTGATTGCCCGTCTTTGGACATTTGCGATTGCATTTATGTGCTTTTTTCAGATACGGAGCCCAAACCACATTAGCGTATTAAATATGCGGCCTAACAAGAGATTTGTAGAGATGTTTTTTTTATCTAGATAGTGAAATGTTCTCCTAATCAGTCCCATTATTTGGTTAGATTTGTTTATTTTTCCATTTATATGTTCATCGAAGCATAGTTTATCGTCTATTATGACACCTATATCTTTTTCACTAGATGAATGGGTTAGAGTATGGTTATTAGATTCCATTGTATAAGTGTGTGGAGATGTTTGTCTTGTTGATATTCGCATACTTTTGCATTTATCTGGGTGGAACCTCAATAATGAATTATCAGTCCATGAACACATAGAGTTAATATTATTTTGCAGGGTGTCACACTCTTTTGGTTTGAAGATTGATCTATAGAGTTTAGTGTCATCTGCAAATAAAAAGATCTCAGACCCACTACTGATTACATCGGGAAGATCATTAATGTAAATTTTAAACAGCAATGGCCCTAAAACTGAGCCTGTGGTATACCGCTTGTTACGTCTGTTGGTTTAGATATGATTCCATTTATAACTACTTGTTGCTGCCTTCCAGTTAGAAAGGATTGGATCCCGTTTAACAAATTACCTTGCAGTTAGTTTTTTAATTAGACGTTTATGTGGAACTCTATCAAATTCTTTCATGAAGTCGCAGTAAATCACATCAATCATACCCCCCCCACCCCCCTTGTCCAGAGTCAGTAGCCATTTTGCAAGAACAGTCAAAAGTTGGAGAACTGTTGATCGGCCGCTTATAAAACCATACTGTTTTTCTGATAGCATATTATTAATCCTAAGATGTTCCATAATCGTGTCTTTGATAACAGATTCCATTATTTTAGAAACAAGAGATGTTAAGCTAATTGGACGGTAATTGTCTGGTTTGTTTTTTTCTCCTTTTTTGAAAATTGCTGTAATGTTTGCATTTAACCAGCATTGTTGTAATGTTCCCAGGCTTAGTGATTTATCAAAAAGAATTAATAGTGGCAGGCTTAGTTCGTAGCTTAGTTCATAAGTTTTTTTGTTACAATTTCAGGTGTGATCGTTAATGTACCCATTGGCATGTGAGCTCTACAAGGAATAGTTCGGAAATCATCGGCAGGTTCTGTAGTAAATACTGATCTGAAATAGCTGGCTAGGATGTCTGCCTTCTATTTATCATTTTTTTGTAAATGACACTTCCATATCATGCTCAATGCCATTAGGTGTTTGCAGATCTGGAATAACTGATCTGACTTTAGTCTTGGATTGCGCATAGTTCCAAAACGTTTTGGCTGATATAGAAATATTTTTCTCATAATGTTTCTGTGCTTTTCTCGTTTCTCTTCGAACCTGGTTTCTTGTTTTACAATATTCATCATATATATTAGCGTTACCGCCTGTATAAATATATTTTTTCCATAGTCATTTCTTTCTGTTTATTTTGTTTCTTGTAGTTTGGTCAAGACGATATGTGTGCCTTTTGTTTTTTATTGTTCTTTTTATGAAAAAATTTATTTTCAGCTTCTTGACACATTCCAAATATGGTCTGCCACATATCATTAATATCGTTTATTTCTTTTAGGTGTGTGTTCCAGTCTATATTTAAGAAATTGATTATAGTTTTATAATCTGCTTTATCATAACAGACCCTTGTTTTACTTGTAGTAGTAAATTCACCATTTAAGCAAATCTTCATCTGTATAGTGGAATGGCCACTTTTTCCAAGTGGCGCATTTGTATGAATATTATCCACCAGGTCAGGGTAATTAGTAAATACTAAATCCAATATTGTTGGCTTGTCGGACCCATGCCCTCTAGTAGGCATTGAAATTAGCTGTTGTAAGAAGCAGTCTCTTACAGGCTCAATAAACTTAAACGTAAAGTCTAGGCTAGAGCTAGAGGTGTTGTATGTGTTTGTTAACCAATTAATATGTGGCATATTAAAGTCTCCTAGGATAAGCGAGTGCAGTTTATTGGTGTGTATTTCCTTTAAAATATGACAGAGTTCATTATTGTTTTGGTTATTAGAGTTTGGGCTTTTATAAAACACTCCCAAACGCAGTGTTTCATGTTTACATCGTATGTCGCAGAGGATGCATTCTTCGAACATATTTTTGGTTAATGTTTAATAGTTTATAAGATAATGTGTTTTTATGTATAGTAGGATACCTCTTCCTATTGTAGTAGAAATATTTCTATGTTCAATGTTGTAGCCATCTAGATTGTAGTCTGCTATACTAGGTCGAGTTCTGTAGTTTTTTGGCTTGGCTTCAACTATAGCTATGATATCTGGTGAATCATCTTGTATTAGGTGCAGAAGTTCGGTTTTCTTCTCACGTGTAAAGACGTCAGCATTTGCATAGATGATCGTAATCTCATTAATTGATTTTGTACATTTCGCATTTACATTATTTGGTTTATTTCCTCTGATATTGGAGCCGACCTGAGATTGTGTCAGACTTTGGCCATGTTCATTATTTACAAATTCGTCTGAAAGTAAATTGAAACGGCTTCTAGTGGATATAGGGAAACAGCATTCCGTAAGGACACAATCATTGGGTACATTATCAGTATTTAAAACATTCCATTTAAATAGAGAATCTACATTAGCACAATGTGACTTATCAAAGCAAAAGTTAGAACACTTGGGATGTTCTGATGTATTTGCAGTGTCATGCAAATTGCTATGTATGCCGTTAAATCTATTTACAGTTGCTGGATCATTAGTTACTGTACAGTCTGAAAACTGTGATAGTACTGGGTTGGTCTGTACTGTGATTGGTGGCAGGTGGGAGCCTGATTGGGTTGTAGTTCTGGTGACTTCTCCCATTATGAAAATATGGATTCATGAAATGATTGTCTACATTCTGTAGCATAGAGGCCATGTAGGAAGTTTGTGACATTATAAGAATGGAGCTTAAATAGTTTGTAATGTTTTCTGACAAAACACATGTTCCATTGACATTTGGATGAATGCGGTCATGTAATAGCTCTGTGTAAACTATTCCACTAGGGTCATTGAAGAGCTGGGAATTGTCTATGAATATTGCATTTTGTGCTTCTGACAGTTTAAGCAGCAACATTCCAATGTTAGACTATTTTCATGTACATTCAGAGGTCTCGGTAGTAGTGAGGATACAAATATTTGTATGTGCGGGGAGATAGCATGGATCCTATGCAGCAGCACGATGTCATTACTTCCGACGTGGATAACGATTGTGTCGTGACTGCTTGCAGAAAGATAACTGTCTATGTGGTCGTGTATGTCGATAATACGAGAACCTCTTAGAATTTTAATGTTGATGTTCATGGTGTCATTGGACATATATCATCCACTAAATTTCCCCAACATTGAGCTCCCTATAATTAGGACGTGTTTCCTCTGGCTCCTTATTGGATTAGCATTGGAATGATACTGTGCTGCAGCAGTCCCATTCTGGTAAGATATATCACCCGTTGCCTTTGTGATGTTCCTATTCTGGTTATTATATTTCTGCTTATTTTGGACATTTTCTGGACGATGATAGGCTTGTGAGTTCATATTATCACCATTGTATTTCTGTCTCATTTGAGAATGCCCTATGGTTGGTTGATAGGTTTGCTGGTTTGTATTTATATTCAGATTTGTTTGCCTACCAGTGGATTGAAATTGCCTTGATGCTTGATATGATTATAAAGTTGCTGCACTGCTGGGTATTGACTTCAACTGTCGCTTTTGCCAGGTTGGAACTGGTATCGGTCTGTATGTTGGTGGAGAAACATCTTTGATAACTGGAGTTATGAATGTGTTGTTACACTCTACACCATGGTGAGGGTTGGATTTAAGATTCTTTACTTGACAACTCAGTGATTCAAGACTCTTTTGGATTTCTTTTATTTGTCCAGCAAGATCAAATATATTAGGATTAGATGCAGGTACTGTTGTGCTCGGTGAGGATCTTTTAGCAATTGTTAGTTTTACATCATTAGTTGATGTAGCAGTTAGAGTTTGTTGCATTTCCATTTTTGTTAGGCTTACATCATTAGGAAAAGTATGTGTTACCGTTTGTTGGATTTGTGCAGTTGGTAGGTCTGCAACTTTAGGGGATGTCTCCATTAAAGGTTGCTGGGACGGTGATACAGGCCCAGCAGTTACTGTGTTATTGTCTTGGGACGTACTTATATCTGAGCTCGAAACATTGAGATTGGTGGTGGTATATAGGAGCCCAAATTCTAACAGTCAAAACAACATAGATCTCTCTAAGCTATTTCAAGAAGTGTGTGCCACTAATATGCACACAGTTATATTAGGTGACTTCAATATGCCACACATCAATTGGTCATCATATACATTCACTAGTCATAACACCACTCTTAACCCTGAATTTGCACATGATTTTATTGAAGTTGTACGCGACTGCTTCATGGAACAAATAATAAACAACTCGAGGGCGTGGATCCAACAAACCCTCAATTCTAGCCCTATTGTTCACCCCGACCTAATAGATGATATCCACCATGCTGCACCTCTTTGTAAAAGCGACCATTCTGCAATTGAAACAACCATCCACCTAGATGGAGACACCAATGCCAAGCCAAAAACTATATTCTGCTATGACAGTGGTAACTACGAAACTATGAACATAAACTGGACGAAACAACTAGAAGGTTGTATTGACATTGACCATATGTATGATATAACCTGTATAAAATGTCTCGCAGTTGAGAAGATATACATCCCGGTGAGAAACATAAAAAATAAGAAACACAAATTTCCCCTCGACAGGACTACAAGATCCAAGATAAATAAAAAGAAGCGAAAAATACTTATAAAACAGTAGTCAGACCACATACCGGTGTGAAGAATACTGCCGGACAAGAAACCAGGTCCGACAGGCTACCAGAAAGGCACTGAAACTATACGAAAAGAATATCTCGAAAAGTGCCAAGAACAACCCTAAAAAAATTGGGAATTATGACCAATCCAAGACAAAAGCGAGGTTTGGGATCCCAGACTTACAAGTACCTGGCAACGCTGAAGAGATAAAATTCACAAATAATGACAATGAGAAAGTAGAAGTTTTCGCAGAATATTTCCAATCTGTGTATACAATAGAACCGGATGGTGAAGCTCCATCATTCCCTAGTAGGAATTACCAGAATCAACTAACCTCTGTATGCATCACACCTGATATTGTAAACAATAAACTGTCCAAAATAAAAACCTCTCAATCTCCAGGACCTGACAAAATCCACCCCAGATTATTATATGAGTTACGTAATGTGCTTAGTAACCCATTATCCACTCTCTTTAATGCATCATTAGATTTAGGCAAAATACCAGAAAGTTGGGCTAATGCTAATATCTCTGCTATCTTCAAATAAGGTGACAAACGAAAGCCTGATAACTACCTCCCTATCAGTCTCACTTCAGTGGTGTGCAAAGTAATGGAATCAGTTGTAAAAGACTCAATTATGAAACACCTAACCGGCAACTGTATGCTGTCAGATAACCAATTTGGCTTTATAAGTGGCCAGTCTACTGTGCTTCAGCTATTAACAGTACTACAAAAATGGTTGGAGGCATTGGATAATGGAGGGATGGTCGATGTCATCTACTTTGACTTTATGAAAGCATTTGATAAAGTTCCACACAAACGTCTTCTTAAAAAACTAACCGCATATGGCATTGACGGAAAACTATTAAAGTGGATCCAATTATTTCTAATCGGGAGGAAGCAACAAGTTGTCATTAATGGAACATACTCCAAATTACTAAATGTGACCTGCGGCATACCACAAGGCTCAGTCCTTGGTCCACTTCTCTTTATATTGTATATAAATGCTTTGCCTGATGCAATTAAGTGTGGGTCAGAAATATTCCTGTTTGCTGACGATACAAAACTATTCAAATTAATTCTTAATCAACCAGATTGCAATACGCTGCAGCAAGATATAGACTCTATGCGCATGTGGACTGAAAACTCACTCCTAAAACTCCATCCAGACAAATGTAAAAGTTTGAGAATTTCTTCAAGAACCACAGTTCCCCATGTCTACACAATGGACTCTAACCACCATACTCTAGAGTATGCCCCCACCGAAAAAGACATTGGGGTCGTAATTGATGAAAAATTAAGTTTCAACCAACACATAAATGAAAAAATAAACAACGTCAATCAAATCATTGGACTAATTAGACACACGTTTAACTACATAGATAAAGACAACTTCTAGCACCTCATTAAATCCCCTTTCAGGCCTCATATCGAATATGCAAACGTAGTCTGGGTAGCTTTTCTAAAAAAACATATAAATACGATTGAAAATGTTCAAAGGTGTGCCACAAAACTTATCCCAGGAATGCGTAACCTACCATACAACGAAAGACTAAAAGAGCTCAACTTACCAACTCTCACATTCAGAAGGCTACGAGGTGATATGATTGAGATATATAAAATACTTCACAACAAATATTATCAACCTCCATCAAACCTCATCAATCTTTTTGACAATAACAGTATTACAAACGATCATAGCCTAAAAATTCAAAAAATCAGAGCTAGGTTAAATATCAGAAAGTTTTCATTTCCACTGCGCTACACAGACCAATGAAACAAACTACCCGAACACATTATCAATGCACCTTCTATCAACTCTTTTAAATCCAGATTAGACAAATTATGGAGTAAACACCCACTGCTATTCAACTTCGAATCTGATTCAATCTTTCATCCCACTTTCTTTAAAGAAATGCTAACTAACCATGAATGTGTTGACAAACTACAACTGAATCAGCCATCCAGTATATGCAGCACAGAACTGACACCAGAGGCCATTTGATGCCTTCTGTCAGAAGAGGATTCATGTGAGTTCATGTGAGTTATATGAGCTGGCCCCTCTTGGCATGTACTGTTTGGTGCTGGTTCAACATGGCAGTCTTCTGGTGTTTTACGCCATTCGATGTATTCTGCAATATGGAGATAGTCGTACAGGTGCTGCAGCTGTATCTGCGCCGGGATGCAGTAATGGTGGGCAACATATAAGTTGGCAGATTAGTACAGTGGTAGTGTTGTCAGTTCTTACAATTAAAACACATTATCATATACCTATTATTTGGTTTATGGCAGGGGCATAAGATCTGTAGAGTATGGGTATTTTCATTTTCTTCTTAATTACCAGGATCAGTAATATCTGGTAGTAGTATGTTTGTGATAGGAGGCTCAACAAGACATGTTTGCTGTGCGCGAGAGCCAGTCGGAGAAGTGTTTGTTGACAAGTTTGATGTCATAATGTCTGGTGTGGAAAAATGCTCATTTGGGGTTGTATATACACCCATAGGAGACTTTGACACACTAACTGGCGAGTGGACGAGTGAGTGTGAAGGCTCCTCCAGGGCGTTGAAGGAACTCTTGACGACCGCCCCGATTCTTACTCATCCTAATCCAAACCTAAATTTCATCTTAGACACTGACGCATCAGCTTACGCTATTGGCGCGGTTCTATCTCAGGTCACAGAAGATGGAACGGAGCAGGTATTGGGTTATGGTTCGCGTACTCTGAATAAAATGGCGAGAAGAGATGCAACCACCAAGCGAGAACTATTAGCGGCGGTACATTTCGTCAAGTATTATAAACACTTTCTGTATGGGCACCCTTTTACACTCCGCACAGACCATGCCTCACTACGATGGCGCAGGAATTAAAAAAATCCGGAGGGCAGGTCGGGAGATGGCAGGAATCCCTGCAGGCCTATAACTTCAACATTGTTCACCGTCCTGGCAAATTGCATGGGAATGCCGACGCCCTTAGTAGAATCGGCGCAGAAGCTGAACGCGAAGAGGCCACCACCGTGACACAGTCAACACAGCCATCTCCGGAGTTCCTCGAATTGAGGTGCACAGAGTGGAATCCGGAGAAAATCGCACACCACCAAACAACAGACGTACAGACACGAAGTATATACGAGTGGATCCAGGATGGGGTATGTCCTCCCAAGGAAAAGGTAACATCATTTTCCACTACAGCAAAATATTATTACCAACGGTTTGAAGAATGTCGATTAATAAATAACGTTCTGTATATTAATGACAGTCTGGTAGTCCCGGAAAGTTATCGTGAACTTATATTAAAACAACTGCATGATAACGCCGGGCATCTGGCCATGGAAAGAACTGTTGCCCGTATCAAATTGAGATTCCACTGGATCAGGATTCGCGATAATGTCAAGGCATGGGTGGCCAACACCATATCGCACCATCTCAAATTAAGATTGTTGGTGCACCGAGGGAGCGAGTGGCTATCGATGTGCTCGGACCCTTGAATACGACGGATGATGGAAATAAATACATCCTCGTATTACAAGATTATTTTATGAAGTGGGTAGAAGCATTTGCTTTGCCGGACCAAGAGGCATCCACCGTAGCGGAGGTCTTGGCAAGCAATGTGTTCTGCCGTTTTGGTATGCCTTATGGGTTGCACTCCGATCAAGGAAGTAAATTTGAGAGCCGGCTCATATCAGAGCTCTGCAAATTGTTCCATATCGTCAAAACAAGGACGACTCCATACCACCCCCGGAGTGACGGGATGGTAGAGAGATTCAACAGAACTCTCGCGGAGATGCTTACTAAGGAAACTCACCTTGATTGTAGAGATTGGGACCTACGGCTCCCGTATGTGCTCATGGCTTACCGCACTTCATTACATTCCAGCACGGGTTATACCCCTGCTCGGTTAATGTTAGGCCGTGAATTAGCCTTACCTCTGGACCTGGCCATGCCTCTGATACCAGGAGAGAAAAATTCACCATCTCTCTATGTTGAACTCTTGCGGCTGAGGATAGAACAAGCCCATGAGTTAGTGAGAGAAACATTATCTACTGCACACTGGCGGCAAAAGACATGGCACGACCGGAGGGTGCATGGAGATCCGTATGAAGCAGGAAGGATGGTTTGGGTAACGTGCCAAGTAAACTGAGTTACCAGTGGAAAGGCCCCTATGTGGTAGTAGGTAAGATGTCGGACGTGACCTACCATATCCGTGCTTCAGATAGCCTGACCTCAGTCATCCACTTCGATCGACTTAAACCTTGTGTCAGTGACGACCCAGCACCAGAGCTTGGACTGGGCGTTTCTCGTGATACCGGTACCCAGACAGATATTTCTATGGAAATTAGTATTCCCACGGTTTGTGCAGAGCACCGCGGTGCCAGTTTAGCCCCACTTCTACCAAGCCAGAATGTGGGTGAACAAAAGGCTAATGCTGACGACGATGACGAGATATGTACTCGCCCTCTCCCTCCTCAGCGCGGGTCTGCTCGATCTGGGAAGTCGTATCTGAAGAATTTTGTGTTTGTTTTGTCCAAGGGACCGGATGGAAAAGTTGTTCCTCCGATCTCTTCCCATTCCCACCCACTTCATGCTATGCCCCCCCCCCATTATAGAGTTACCACAAGCGGAAGCTGAGGCTGACCCAAGCCATGCTTCCTGTGGGGTGGAACATATGGTGAATAGCATGGAAGTGAAGCAGCTGGATGAAGCCTTAGCATGTCTAGAACCGCAGAACTGTACAACTGGGTGTACCCAACCACTTCCCGAAACTGCGAAACCACGTTCCCTCCAAGAGAACCCTCTCCCAGAGTCCCACCACCGTCATCACTCCAATTCGCGTCCCTAATCTATACACCAAGTTCGGACATCACCGGCCCAGTCCATTTCGCACTCCACTCATCGTCTGTTGACCGTCAATCTTCAGATATGAGAGAGACTGCTGCAACAGAGAAGGTGGCATCCCGCACCGCACCGACCAACACTACCCCCCCGCAGTGGGTAGGGAAGCAGCCTGTTCAGCAGACTCTCGGCTCGAATTTTCATGGTGTCTAAAAATTATGCCAGACACCAACCATCGTGTAATGGGAGATGACCACACCCCCCTCTCCAAAGGCCACCCCCTCCATTTGGCCTACCATACTCCCCCATGAGCTGTCAGGACATCACACAACAGACAGAACGTCATCACATACAGAGCACACCCACCTTCAAGACTGGATACGTCAATTCGTCATTGCGTGTACATCACATACCTACTCGGTTATACTCAGCATAACAGAGACATTCAACCTGCAGGAGAAATAATATCTCCCGCAGACCCACTCCTCCCGCAATAACAACAGACTTGGCGTTCACCAGCATGGAAAACTGGAATACGCCCACTTCGCTTATAACATCGGCATCATACAGCAGCCCGGACATCCGGACAACAACATTATCATCAACAAACAACAGCCAACAAATCTCCCGCACACACCTCCTTATCCAGTTACGGGAGAACTGATCATATGGATATAAAGAATGCACTACAGCCATCTACAGTACGCGTCACGGGAGGAACGTTTGTCCAACGTTCTTCCCCCTCTCTTTTTCCCGACGTCATATGGAAACAGCCAAAATCTACATACTTCATATACACGTAATAACAGTCGATCTTATTAAGAGAGCAAGATGCCCACATTGTCGTCAGTCACGAGTAGGATTTTTCTACCGAAAAGTTGAATTCGGTAATGGATTGATCAAAGGTACGACAGCATCCGACAGGTCATCTGTGCTCTAAAGTAACTCTGTCCTGCCCACGGGCTCGGCCATTACAGAGCAAAATACCCTGAAGGTTCGATAAAGTTGACATTCACGCCGCCTCTCCCTCCCCCCTCCCACACCTGGCGGCCATAAAAACGTCACCGTCACCACAGCGCAAGTATCATCCACAGATAACCAGCCACGCGTATCAGATGCAAATTACCAACATGTCAGAAACACAGACATTCAGGTTGACTGTATTCACAATCTCCATACGACGACATTGTAAATTGTAATAACTGTGGCACCCACTTCCGAGTTGTACTGTGATTTAACCATTATTAAATGGTATTAATGTGTCTGGTCTAGGCCAGGATGGAGCTAGTTCTATCCATTGAGGAGAATGCTTGGCAAGCCCTCCCACTCGGAAAACACAGCTATCTTGTCGGGTCCAGTAACGTTGATCTACCGCCTGAATAGATCTGTTTAAACCACACATCAAATTACTTAAAAGGTGAGGCTCCGCAAAGAAAAAGTAGTACCACGTTTTTGTGTTGATCGGAGGCTGTTAAAAGCGCGAAATTAGGACAAAGTTGGCGAGCCATTCCTCCTATAATTACAAGTACTCCCTTTATACGGGAAGAATTAATCCCTAGACGACTAGAGTAGGAAAGAGGAAACTTTCCATATAGGGCTGACTGAATCACCTGTTAAAACTTCCAGGTGTGGTCATCCACCGCCTATGACATCACAAAATAGTATAAAAGGAGGAGGCAGATGTCAGACATTTCCGACAGCGCCAGTAATAGTGAACACATCTCAGCAATGATAGTGCATCCACCGCGACCAACCACCATCAGTCGCGGGACCCAGACTCAGTGGGGAACTTTCGCAGCAGAGGTGTGATCATTTGTGATACAGCAGAAACATCAGTGGTGCGATTCATGGAAGAGTATTAGTTATTACCTTATTTTTTAAATACCTTTCTTCTTCTTATTATATATGTTACATCAATTGAATCCCGTCCCTATGATGACTACGGTTATCCGACACAGCCGCGCACTTCAGTGCCCAGCTGTGTCCCACACGAAATGAGCACTGCGGACTCCGATGTTGTAAGAACGTCGTGTGCGACGTAAAGAATACAACACCCTGCAGTGCAATAATGTCATAATCCCGTCATGCAGTCTCAGCTACGCTGGGTCTGCCTGGTAAACTAACTGTTAAGTTATTACTATATTCTATTTTTCTTATTATGTTTCTTCCTGTCTTAGATGTCAGGACGACTATGGGGTCAGCGAGAGCTGCCCGTTGCAGACCCACTATAACGGGCCGCAAAATATATATTTAATAATAAGAGATACATGTTGCGTACCCCTTTATTTACCCGGGGTGCGCAAGTAATTCGGGAGTAATTGACTAAATACCCCGTAAGGGTATGTTACATGGATCTTATATGTATACATATATATATTATATATTATTATATTTAAACTTTAAATTATGGTACATTGGAGCTTGGGTGTTCTCTGCGGAGATAATGATTATCCGCACCCAAAGAGAACACCCATGCGAGCTATTGTTAAGGATCATTCACTAAATAAAGTTACAGCACATACCAAAATATTAAAATAAAAACAAAAAAAGAAAAGGCCTTTTTGAAATTGAAAACTAAAAGTATGCCTCCCCCTCCTCTTTGACACCTCTATGTGCTCTGTCTCTTGAATATGCGTCTTTTGCGTCACTACTCCTCTCCGGCCACGCACCTACCCGGGAAGTCTATGATTCCTGCCTAGCGTACGTCCAGGCGTTAAACTAGGAGGGGGTGGTGTAGTTCGGATTGACCGGGTGGCTACCAGCCGTACCAGCTAAGCTGGGTACGCGCCGCCCATCCTGGATTCGTTTCCTGAACATGCCCCTCTGGGTAGAGCCATAAGCGTATATATAGGCCTATGAGAGAGATAGCGTGTCGAAAAACGACTAAGTTCGTTAAAACGCATGATGCGCATGCGCGTGCTAGGACGCTGTTTATATGGATCGTGTAGTTACGACCTAGATAGGATGGGGCTTTTAGTGTACCGAGATGATACCATGTAATCCTTCTTAATTAATCGTTCCCGCCGAATCTGGCATTAATCAACACCAGAATTCGACGGGCTTTCTAAATCTGTAAACCATTTCAAAATCGGTTAAGAAATGGCTGAGTTATCCACACAAAACCCTTCCTGACTATCTTCAAAATATTGCTGTGACGTCATAACCACGTGGACGCAGAACTTCTAGAATGTTCTAGAACATTCGACTGCACTATTATTGGCTATGCGCTGATTGGCTGTTGCTCGACTGATGATTGGTTGGAACTTGCGCCTGTGACGTCACGAGTAGTATAAAAGGAGACGCGATCCAGAGATCCTGTACCAGCTACTATCAGCACGACAGACAATATGCATATTACTTCGCTTTCTGTCAGTTTTTCTCCCGTATCTAGCAGTTACCCAACCCACCACACTAAAACAATTTTGTAACTCCCTTCTTGCAGGAGCAATTTGGAACTTTCTAATTATTGTTCACGAATATCACTTGTGGTGAGGCCTTTACGGCCTGAATATGTGATTCTACATATGTAGAGGCAGCGATGTTCTTTGGTGGATGACTCGTCGGATCTGCCGGCCACGCCAAAAAGTGGTATTTCAACTGTCCCGCACTGATGTCGTGCAGATTCTTCTAACTTTCGACCGCAGCAAGTAAACTTTGCCCGGTGCATCTTCAGAGCTGGCTGATGTACCCAGCACCGTTAAGCTTTGTTTTGTATCTTCATCTGGATCTAACAACCCCCGCTTGTGATCGGGTTGTTGTCAACTTCCATCCGTACCATTGGTGTATGGGAACTTTCTTCACAGCAGTATCTCTTACTGACTACTCGTTAGACATTCTCTATATTGTGCTTACAGTCCTGAGCGATGTGCTCCCGCCATGAGTTGCTTGCAGGAACCAACCTGCGGGAACTTTCCAGCTTCCTGAGAATGCATCAACTCACGTCAACCAAAAAATGATGTATCAATTTCAGTAACACGATAGCCAAACTTAAGAATGGCTACCGAGTATTCAAGTAACTATACGTAACATTTAAATTATTCAGTTAATTATATTTCTGATAATTATATTGTATCAGTATAAACGGTCCCGATGACTAAAAGGTACCGTAACGGTCTTAAGACCGCTAGTTATAATTTCTGTATATGTTTATAGTTATTCTCATTTTCTGTAAGGTGTTTTCACTAACTGCACCGTAGTAGGTTCGTTAACCTGTACTAAGATATAAAATTCTGATCATTTGATACTGTATTGATTGTTCTGGTTAGTTTTATATATATATATATATATATATATATATATATATATATATATTATATATATATATATATATATATATATATATATATATATATATATATATATATATATATATATATATATATATATATATATATATATAATAGTACATTTGTAATGTGCTAAATCCATGCGATTGCATGCTCAAAGCGCTGACAATAAGAGAGCAATTTAGCATACAGCTTACGGGAAAGCTTCTTTAAACAAGAATGTTTTCAAGTTAGTTTTAAATACGGATAAGTCGGGACAGATTTAATATGAGTTGGGAGATTATTCCACTGAGTGGCGGCCACGAATGAAAAGGCTTTATGGCCATAGGTTTTAGTGTTTACTCTGGGAATCTTCAGGGGATTTTGTTCAGAAGATCTGAGGGTTCGTGTAGGTGTGTAACTCTCTAGCAATTCAGATAGGTACGTTGGTGCAGTTTCGGAGACACATTGATATGCTAAACTTAGGATTTTGAAACGGATTCTGTATTCTAGTGGGAGCCAGTGTAAATCTTGCAGAATGTGGGTAATGTGGTCATACTTATTTCTCAGTGATACAATTCGCGCAGCTGTGTTCTGAACTGCCTGAAGCTTGTTAATGAGTATTTTGGAAGCACCTGCGAGAAGACCGTTACAATAATCGAGTCTCGACATTACTAGTGATAACACGAGCTTCCCGAGTGATGTACTTCCTAATGTTACCAATGTTTCGTAGCTGCATAAAGCACACCCTGCGAATATGATTTACATGACTTTCCATATTTAATTCAGAATCGAGGAGAACGCCTAAATCTTTTACAAGAGTAGCCAATGGAATATTATTAACTCCAACAAGGACGCTACTTAATCCCGTTTTGGAATGCCTGGTGGCTGGACCTACCAAAATAGCTTCAGTTTTTTCATCGTTAAGCATTAGAATATTCGTTGTCATCCAGGATTTTATGTCAAGGCAACAATCAGTTACTTGTCTACCTGCTAGATTTGCGATGGGGGCAGATGGAGCAAAACTGTTTATCAGCTGTGTATCGTCTGCGTACAAGTGCCGTTGGACATTATGACCCTCAATAAGAGATCCTAATTGACAAGTATACAGGGTGAAAAGTATAGGGCCTAGGATTGAGCCCTGTGGGACACCACATGTTAGTTCTACTGATGAAGAAGGGGTCCCATTAATATACACAGATTGATACCTGTCTGATAAGTATGACTGGAACCATTTCAGTGCGACACCGTTTACACCAATTTCATTTGTGAGCTGAGACAGAAGGATGTGATGATCGATAGTGTCAAACGCTGCACTAAGGTCAAGCAGGATTAGTAGAGACACATTACCGGTATCAACAGCACATCGAATGTCATTGACAACTCGCAATAGGGCTGTCTCGGTACTGTGGCCATGCCTCTATGCCGACTGGAATGGTTCATATAGCCTAGTAATCGTTAGGTAATCAGAAAATCTATTTGATACTGCCCTTTCAATCAGTTTAGACATAAAGGATAAATTTGATACTGGTCTGTAATTTTTTATGTTATCAGGATCCAGGCCTACTTTTTTCAGCAAAGGGTTGATCAAAGCGCGCTTGAAGCATTTTGGAACGATACCTGACTCTAGGCTAGAATTGACAAGCTGAGTAATTGTAGGGAGTAGGATGTCGATATATTCAAGGACAATTTTCATAGGAACAGGGTCCAGTGTGCAATACGTTGGCTTTGATTCTTTCACGAGCTTCAGGACCTCATCCTCTGAGAAACGTTTGAAATGGTCGAGTTTGTTTTGAGTTAATGTATGCTGGTTGTAGCGAACATTGGAGAGCACTACAGACTGATCCAACTTAGTCCGAATGACCTCGATCTTATCTTTGAAAAAGTCCGAAAACGATCTAGCCACCTCTGCAAGATCATCATTGCTAGGGAGCGACGTACTAATTGCTTCCCCATATGCACAGACATAGTATTATATAAGGCTTTTGGATTTGTCCATCTCAATTT